>OMLP01013302.1:17614-32358 GCA_900302685.1 Spondyliosoma cantharus | reverse complement strand
CAGATTTAAAAACAAACAAACAAAACACTGGTTCTGATGATTGGTAAAATGCTGAATATCAGATTTGATAATTGGTTAAATACATAAAAAAAAAAGTATGATTTTACGTGTGCTAAAAACACATTTAATCATATCTTATAAATGATGGTTTTGCAGCATGATAGAATTAGCTCCATATAAAATAAGTCTTTCAGAGACAGGTCGTATCAAAAGTGCCCCAGACAATCATCAAAGCTTGTTTTTCATGTCCTGTAATTTCAGGCCGCCACCTCTGATCTAAAGACAGCATCCACTGATGAACAGTTATTCTCAGAGCTCTGTGACAACTTCCTCCCGGGTCTCATCACCTCGTCCCAGCTTCTGGTCTACACCACCACCACAGAGTGTCGCCATGGTTACACGACAGCCAGGAGGTTGGGCTACACCGAGTCTCTGTGCCAGCAGGTGTACGCCGACCTCGTGGCATTGATTGACAGCGTGGACGTCTCAGAAACCAGGGAAGACTCTTGGCTCGGCGACATGTTGGCCAGAGAGCAAGCCGAGCAGGAGGAGCTGTGTGACACCATGTCCCAATTTTATGATGTCATTCGGCCAGAAGAGGAGAAGGTCAGGATGAGTTTTCTGGATGGACAAAAAGCAGATCAAAAGTAGATATTGTCACTTCTGTTTTACTATCAAGATGGATAACTGATGAAGATTCAAAACAAAGTTTGTTGTGGCAGTTTCTCATCAATAGATCAAAACAACCAGTACTCTAAAATTCAGTGGTTTTCTTCTTCTTCTACTTTTTGATTTTCTTATTTTATCAATTTAAAGTTTATTTTGCCGTTTCTGTGCCGCTCTGATGAAGCTTAACGTCAGTAATTTCAGGTCACCACCAGAGCTGACCTGTCATTTGATGTCCTGTAGATCAGGGCCTATGTGATGCAGAGGGAACTACAGCGCCCACTAGTGGTGACAGGAGGCCCTTGCACAGGGAAAGCAGTCCTGCTGGCACACTGTGCTCAACAGGTATGTGGACTGAGGTGAAATATGAAATATGACATGTCTGTTTTTACACAATATGTGAATAATAGTCCAATGTCAACTCCAAACAGTAGTTAGAAATAAGTATTCAAAGTTAATTGAGATGACCATTCAAAGAATATTGCAGCAAGACACTTAAAAGAGGCACATCTGTATTCATGTGATAAATTAATTTGCATCTATTTTGATTATTAATTAACTGTTGAAGTTTTTCAAGCAAAAAGGCCCATAATTCAGTGGTTGTAGCCTCTCAAATGCTGATTTTCTAGAGCGTTAGACATCTGAATACAAGACATTTGATAACAGCATTAAACAGGTAAGTAATCGTCAGATACAATTTGGTTGCAGCTCGACTTAAAATTACTTCAAGTGATCTGACATAAGTTTAGAGTAGCTTTAAAGTTGAAGAGGAGCATTTCAAGAGAAGAGAAAGCAAGATAAACTATCCACATTCATGACTTGAATCTTAAATATCAAGCTGGATAAATGAAGCGTTTAAAAACATGACTAATCAACCAACAAATGAATAGAACAAACAGACCCAAGGGTCATTTCTTCATAGTCTTTATAACATCTCTCATCTCTCTCCACAGATAAAGTCTTGGCTACCAGACTGTGATCCTGTGGTGATCACTTATTTTTGCAACCTGACCACCAACCCTCACCCAGAACACCTGCTGTCGAGCCTGTGTTATCAAATAGCTGGCAGATATCAGAGCATATCTTCCTCTGAGCAGAATCCCAACGACCAGGATGGTCCTGGCGGTTTTAGTAATCTGAGGGACAACAGCTCCAACTGTGAACCCACCACCAGGGAACCTGTTTCTGACATTCACTTCAGCACCATACCATGCCCACATACTACTGACATCATAAAACCTGACCTATCTGAGGTTAAAGAACATCTCTCATTACTCTTCTTTCTCATGCCTTCTCCCACACGTCCTCTAGTTCTAATCCTCGATGGTCTTGATCACACTGAAAATAACTTAACTCAAATCATCGGGAGCCTCCTTTCAACCCTTCCACCCAATGTCAAAGTCATCCTCGCAGTCTCCTCCAACCGAACACAGATCCTGCAAGCCATCAACTCACAAAGAAGTCCACCAAACTCTGGATCAGAGGGTGGTGAGGAGGAGTCAGGATATGTGTGTGTACCGCTGGGATCGGCGGACAGGAAGCAGTGTGTGAAGATGTTGGAGTCACTGCTGAGCAACTCAGGGAGGAGGGTGACATCAGGACAACAGGCGCTGGTGAACCAGGCGCTGACGTCTTGTTGTCTACCGCTCTACGCTCGACTCCTGCACCTGCACACCTCGCTCTGGCACTCCGGTAAGACTGATACAGTTTGATTCATAAAGGATAAATCTGATGATATTTTTTATACTTCTTTAATTCAAAAAATACCATGACCAAAATCAATGATGCATTATTGCATGTATCAACACTTTCTGACCTCCTGCCCTTTACGTGGTGAAGAGGTTCACACCAGGTCTTGATAATGCTCAGAGCTAGGTACACAGAACAAATGTTAGTACATAATGTGCAGGCTAAGATAAACACTCCTTTTATACCTTGAAGCTGTTTTGCTCTCAGATCTTTTACATAAATTCATCTCTCATACCAATCCTAGTCCTATCAAAAACACATGGAAGAGGTTATAAAAGAGATCCTCTCATCGTTGTCCACAAGCGCTCAAAACGAGGCTACACCCGGGTGTTTAATATCTCCTCCTTCTTCCAGAGCTTTCTAAATAATGTGTGTGAGAATGAAAAGATAAAAGCTTCCCATGGGATGGAGGATTCTTTGATTTAATGGTCTCTGCTTACCAAAGGGCAGACTGAAATGCACACAGACAAAAGGAAAGAGGCGAAGATCACCCTTCAACATAGATATAATAAGTAAATATGAGAATAATATGAGTAGTAAATACATAATTTCCACCACACCAAGGTTGTAAATCTTTAAAAACGGGTCACAATTGTTCATTAAACATCTGGGGACTGTATTTTTCACCAAATGCTATTCATATTGGTGTACATACTGTTATTGTTGGAAACTATTTTAGCTACAGATCTTGTGTGCCAAGGGAGCTGCAAGATTAGTTTCGAGTTTTTCACTTTACGTTTTAAAAAAAAAGTTTTATTGCATTAAAAATGAGGTGACATTTGCGTTAACTACATTTTCATAAGATATTTTCAAACACATTACATTTTTTTAGGCGAACTGAGAAAAAGAAGAATTAAACTTCTAAAACGGCATATTTACAAACCCTGTTCCATAATGCAGTCTCGCTGCCTTCAGCATTTTCTGAAACAAAGTTTGTGACAAACATATAGACAATCAAGAACACTGTCTCTTTGATTTCCCTCTGACAATCAGCTAAGATGATTCAAGACGAGCAGCGTTGCAGTACAATATACTCTGGCACTGAAGTGTTCCAGCCACCAGAAGTACAAACTTTGAAGCAGTGATGTGAAGATTTATCGCTATAAACAAAGCAAAAAGTAATGGTGAGACATGTAGACTCTCAACACAGTATGAGATGTACAAGAAAGTAGTGAGAGATTTTACAGTAAAGACTTGAAATGAAGAGGGAAAGCTAGCTGTCCCATACTTGAATGCCTCATCTTCAGGAAAAACAATCAAATCAAATCAAATCAACGGTGCCAAAAACAAGTTCAAGTGGAGACATAAATATTGAATCCCTATAAAGGAGGGCTACTGAACCACTGCTTCAGTGAGTATTTACAATGTGTATGTATATTTACAGCATGCATTTTGTGTGGGACTAGGTCTAAGTAAACTAAATACTACATGCTCATCATAAGACTTTGGGTACACAAGCATGTGTTTTGGTCTTTTCCTGTGATTCTATTCACCTTACCAAAAAGTTTACACTACATTTTCTTTCTTTTCTCCTTTCATCATCAGATTCAGACGTGACTGAGTCGTCTCTCCCCGATGGCGTCCATTCATCCACCTCCACACTGCTGGATGAACTCGAGCAGAAACATGGCTCCCCTATAGTCAACCGCGCCGTCTCCTTCCTCACCCTTTCCAAGACTGGGCTCACCGAGGCCGAACTGGCTGACCTGCTGTCCATTGATGATGAGGTGCTGTCCGAGTACATTCAACTAAGTGAGAGCCCTCTCGGCAGTATGAGGGTTCCGCAAATCGATGTAGAGAGACTTCTGTTGGATCTGAGGAGGTTTCTTATTAAGAGGACAGTTGCAGGGTTGCATGTTTTGTCCTGGGTGAGCAGACATTTCAAGCTGGTCGTGCTTAAGAGGTATTTAGGTACTCCCGATGCGAGGAGGGAGATGCATTCGGTGATGGCTGACTATTTCAGCGGCCGATGGGCTTGTGGACGTGCTAAACCACTTCTTGTAAACCAGAATTCTTCACCAAACAAGGACACCACTCAGATGGATGTTAACATCAATAGGCAGCCTCTCAGCCAGCCGTTTATCTTCTACTCTTCTTCTGAAGAGGTTGGTCGAGTGAACTTGAGGATGGTCTTAGAATTGCCGCATCACTTGCAGGAAAGTAACAAAAGGCAGAAGTTTGAGCGTGGGCTGTTGATGTCTTTGGGGTTTCACCAGGCTATGGTTCGAGCAGGACTCCTGGGAGATCTGGTAGCCATGTTGGAAGGTGACAAGGGGTCATCCCACTGCAGTTTTTCAAGGGAAACAGCTGTCATATCAAGCATATTGAAGTCTTGCGCTTGCTTACTGCAGAGCTCACCTCTGCTGCTGCCCACACTATTGGAGACGAGCCTCCTCCCTTATCTGGAGGCATTTCCTGCACTCGAGAGTTTTGTTAGACAGATCAGAGAGGAGAGGAAGGAAAGAGGAAGCGGATTAGGTGTAGCGCTTTGCCCTGCTCCTTCCTCTGTTCCCTCTGTTGAGTGTTTAAAGCCTGATGCCAAAACCAGGGAAGCTTCTGTTGCAGAAGTAGCTAAGGCAGAGCGTGGGATCATCGCAGAGATCATGGATGATGGAACGGCATGGTTTTGGAAGGGCTCAGGGTGTGATGTACTCAAACTATCACTGAGCTGTGAGCAGAAGGAGCTGAAGTTTGCAGGAGTGAAGAGTAGCGGTCAATTCGTGCTGCTTTCTACACAATGCAACAAGCTTTTCCTGTGGGACGTGACAGGCCCAGAGGTGTTTCAGCAGCTTGAGTTTGAACCAGAGTCAAGCCAAGAAACACCGAACAGAATGGAAGGGTTCGTTGCATGTCAGAACAAGTTGTTTATGTGGTGGAAAGATCAGAGTTTTGTGAGTCTTTTTGATGTCTATACTGACACCATGACTCATTTCCAGTGCCAGAACTGTGTGACCTGTTTGGTTTGCTCCTCGAATGGCTTTTACATGTACTGTGGGCACGAGGAAGGCACAGTGTCCATATTTGACACGAACACCGGTGGTCTCCTTAGCACCTGTTCAAACTCAAATCACAATGCAGTTGCACTGATGATCCTCTCTGAAGATAAGAGGGAACTGGCATGTGTTGGCAGGACGGGAGATGTGATCCTCTGGGATGTGAAAACACAACCACCCAGACTTGTTAAAGAAACCTTTACAGGGGATAAATCTAACAACATCCTCAGTACAGATCACTCAGATGAAATCAACACTTTATTGGTGTGTCAGTCTCACCAGGTTACCCTGTGGGACACATGTGACTGGAAGCTGTGGGACCAGTTCTTAGCTCCTCAGGGGAGGGCCTTCTCTCAAGCTGTGCTCTCCCAGGATGGCCACCTTTTCCTGGCTTTGTTAGATCATCTAGTCTTGGTGTGGAGGGTCAGCACAGGGGAGTGTGTTCTCTCCTTAGAGACAAACTATCAGCCAGGTACACTCCTCAAAACAACCTCAAGTGTAGTTTGCGTCGCTCATGATGGCTGCCTCACAGTGTGGGCCTCTGAGGCGATAGGTGCTGCAGGCGCAGCTCAGAAAATGCGCCGTGGAGTGAAAGAAGTGGTGGTCGAGCAAACAGGGGAGTGGTTCTACACTGCTGATGGGTCAGAGACAGTGTGGAAATGGGGTTTAGAAACAGGACTTCCACATGAAGGCTACCTACATGATGGTCCTGTGGAAAAACTGCGCCTTTCTCCTGATAACACCCACTTTGTGACACTCTCATCAGGGGATATTTATGTTTGGAAGACAGAATCTGGTCAGAACATCCTACGCATGAGTGGCAGCAGAGCAACAGACATCCTGATCACCCCTAATAGTAACTGTGGGGTTAGTGTTTCTGAACGACAGTTGTCCAGGGTTTGGAAGCTGGCACAAGGGAGCATTGTGTGTAGCATACACCTGTACCTATCTGATGCCCAGGTGTCACCTGAAAGCACCTTCCTTATTGGCCTTCACCATGGAGACTTGTTAGCTGCCAGTCTGTGGTCAGGCTCGATCAGCAAGCGTTTCTCCTGCGTGGCAAGCTCGGAGCATGTTGTCGCTTTCCACACTCTTTCAGAACACCCAGAGTTTGTGGTGTTGATGGCTGCCTCAGGGGCAGTATACACCTGGAAGGTAGCAGAAGAAACGGTGTGCAGGCACTTTTTGCTGCCTTTTTCTTTTAACTGTCAGCCACAAGTCTTTCAGATGTCCTCTAACGGGAGCTTCGCGCTGCTCTCCACTGAAGATGAAGACATCAAACTCTTGGACCTATCTCAGGTCAGGCTATGCTCATTCAAGGCTGAAGGTCCTGTCACTAAAGCTTGTTTGGATAAAAGTGGATGCTACGCCGCCTACGTATCCCACTTCAACACCCTGGAAAGAAGCTGTGCGCATACAAGGCCAGTCCTCACAGTTGTACGACTCGCAGATGGGGAAAGAATAGGAAGTGTGTGGCTGTGTAAGAGTCCGTTGACTCTGGTTGTGTTTGAGCAGCATGTGTTTGTGGGCTTTGAGGATGGATCTGTAGGTGTTTACTCTATTTTAGATGATGGTGAGGAGTCGGTCAGGCCAAGAGAGCGTTTGAATGGGCAGATGAAGCAATGCCCTTTTGACAGAGCACCATACAGCTGGTTACCGTTACCAACCCCCAATATCACATGGCCTTAAGATTATTGTACACTGTCATTGGACTGTCGGACTGTTTTTTTAAAATGCTAAGTAATGCTAATGCTTAATGCTAACCAAGTACAATTTGTAGGTACTTGTACTTTACTGGAGTATTCCCACATTTCGGCTACTTTATACTTCCACTCTACTACATTTTGGAGGCAAATATTAAACTTTTACTTCACTACATTTATTTGATATCCTTAGTTACTAGTTACTTTGTAGATTGCATGCTGTATAAACACCAAAGTAGTGCATTTTTAAAGTCCGTTTAAAGCAGCAATAAATTTGTGTGATGACTTTGTTGTCACACCACAGAAACATGTGTCATTGACCACTGAGCCAAATTTGAAAGATTAAAAAAATTGCTAAGTATATAAAATTAGGTCTCAAAATCATGGAAAAACAAGCACTGGGGGCGTGTCAGTCAGAGGCGCTGGAGCCACGCCCACACGCGGGAGGGCAGCTGCCTCAGTGTACTACTGTACTGTAAGAGGACGTAACCTACATGATGATCTTCTAGAATACGATGCATTACTATTGATTTAACTATACAAAAGCATGTTGTTGTTAAAAATTAGCAGATTCATGCAACAGTGACAGTAATCCAAAACACCATATATATAATATTGAAACACTGACATTTTACAGCAATGAGTACTCTTACTTTCCATACTTCTTTCACACAGTTACTATTCTGATGGTTACCTTATCACCACAAGCTCCCCAATTACTCCGTCTGCCCATTTTTTTATCAGTTGTGAGGGATAATACCAGCTGTGGAGTAGCTTTAGTGCTGAAATAACTGAAACATGTTTGCTGCATGCGCACAGAAAATGATAACTCACATATTGACTCCGTCTGAGCTTGCTGCTCTCGTCTCTCTCTGTATAAAAGCAACTAACGATGATGGTGGCACCTGCTGTAAGCGGGACGGAGAGGGTCGGTGGCGGCACCTAATGCCGGTGGCCGTGATGGTGGCACCTGCTGTCGGCGGGACGGGAGGATGCAAGCCAGGACGGAGAGGGTCGGTTCGGCCCCACTGACCAGCGTCAGCATACTCTTCAGAAATCCAGACTTTGCCTGGTGATAGTTGTTGTAACTATTGGGGTAATGGACACTGCAGAGAAGGTGTTGATGGTGATTTTGAACTCTCCACAGTAGCTGCTCTTGACAAAATCGATCCACTGTTTCCTTACGTTGTCTTCTGTAGGAAACTTTAATAAGCTAACGGAGCCGTTACCCTGCACACTGTGGCATCCAAGAAAGATGCACGAGTGACGTGGAGGAGACATTATTGGTTAGCTGACTGGTTGACTGGTTAGCTAGCTGCAAACTATCGTAAGAGATGCTATCCGAGACTCCAGAGCGAGCAGGAAAACCATCGAAGCTAATGCGCTAAATGAATTTATAGCTTCGGTCAGGTTTATGCTAATGATGGCTCCGTTACGTAACGCGGCTAAGATTTCTGACCCGCCCATTAAATCCTAAACACAGAAATTTTGAAACACAGTTTGTGAAGCCTAGCTCCACAATTAAATTCTAAATGGTTGAATGGCTTTTTACATGTTTTAAGGAAATACATTTATGACCTATTTAATGTGTTTAGAAGAAAATTGCTGAATTTGCTTTACACAGACTTTAATAAAGTCATTATCTTATCTTACCTATTATTATTTCAATTCCATATGAGACTATAATTTTGTTTATACAAGAATAAAATGCTAAAGCAGTGTTTTAAGACCTTGAGTTGGACCTTTTCCTTTTCTAACATTAAAAATCAGATCACATTATTCCATAACTCATTGATTCCATGAAAACACATAGACACAGCTTAATTTGTATTCAGGTTTTCTAAAAAATCTCCCACCAGTGCTTTTTTCTTTTTTTTTTTTTTTTTTTTACATTTTCTATACATGACTGTGGTGACAAGTAGTTCTGTAGAGCTGGGAATGTTAAATAACTGATACAAAACAAATATTGCCAAATTGATGGCCGAAGAGGCAGTAATAGTTCAAAAAACCTGTTGTTTTATTATAAAATATCAGAAAGAAATTAAGTCCCGCCTGTTTTTCAGTTGTGATTTTTGTATAAAGCCTAGGGACAGAAAAAAAAGACATTTCCATAGACGCTTTATGCCCCAACAACACACTGCCACTGCTTACAATTACACTGTTCACAGTGTACAATATTATGTATATACCATGTATATGAGTCTATTTCTGTTTCTTACCTTTTTATTATATTGTTATTTTTTTTTTTTTACTATTGTTATTGTTTATTGCAATATTACTGTCCTTGGCTGCTGTTTACAAAGACATCTCCACAAATAAAGGAATTCTGATCCTGATTCAGTATTTGTTCAGTGTGTGTTGGTGTAGTTGACAAAGTGTCCTGTAGGTGGCAGCACGGCGCGCGAGGTCATCCAGCTGGTCGGAAACGAGGAAGAAGAAGAAAACTCCGTAAGGTATGTGACGTAATCTCTTCCTGATAACCTCCATCTTTCAGTACCGCATGCCTCTGTGGACATTAGAGCAGGTTTGGCCTCATTAATGTTGGTGTGTGTGCGACGTTTGGTGTTTGTGGATGTTGGTGTTTGGTCGGAGCAGAGCTGTCGGGCTGAGCGGAGCCGTGACACGCTGTGTGTTGCTCAGTCCGGAGGCCCAGTGTTGTGTTTTCATCTGCAGCTGCTAACCACACACACACTCACACACACACACACAGACACAGACACAGCGGACTGTCTGCTGACAAGTTGTAGCTAGTCCGAGTTACTATTGCATCAGCGTGGTCCAGTTATCCTGTCAATTTAATGTCTGTTTATCGGGTTTTCTTGTTAGCTTATTTGTAAACTGTCCTGTTAGCTCATGTGGTTGTTGTTCTAGCTAATGCTGCTGCTGACAGCCGACAGGGCAGCAGCATATTAGCTGTGTGGCTAAGAACATTGATGTGTATTTTTAGGTTTTTTTTTTTTTCAGTATTATCTCCATGTCTGTCACATTGTAGGTGAAAACATGAATCAAGAAAAACTGGCAAAGCTTCAAGCCCAGGTCCGGATAGGAGGAAAGGTGAGCGTACACCCAGGAAACGGGCTTTTGTTTTGACTGGAGAGCTTTAATGACAGATGCTACATTAAAGTACATAATAGCATGTTGTGCGTGTTTGTGATTTCACGTTTGCCTTTTTAATTATGTCAAATAAAATCAACCAAACTAACAGTGCAACTTTCCATTTCAAGTGGTGGTTGTATTTTCATTAAATGTATGTTTTACAAGTTTTACAGAGTTAATAATATGTAGCCTACAGTGTAATTGTTGAAATTCATGTTGTAGTTTGTCCTCAGTACAGTCCAACAAAATAAACATATGAACATGTTTATATTATCTTCATGACATTTTTAGACTAAATTATTTAAGGGCAAAATTAGGGGATTGCTCCATAATCCATTATGTGATTCAATCAGTTTTTGATGTTTGCATTATGATACATTCCCCCTTTCAGATGATTATAGCTTACTGTTATTTTTTGTTAAAGGTGCATTATGTAGTTTGGGTTTAGTTTTTTTTTTTTTTTTAATGCTGAAACAAACATTATAAACAAACTATTTGTTTTCATGAATAAATAAACAAACTGACCTTGAAGGACAACACCATTTCCTACTGTTTTACTTTGTTTATATGTGGCAGACCCTGCCACCGTTCTAGCTTCAAAATTACTCGGTTATGGAAAAAATGAATATTTCTCGGTTTGTAATATTTGTTGACAAAAACAGGAGAGATACTGACCCACCTTGTAGACTGCAATATATCAAATATATAAATCCACCAGGCCGGTATATCAGCTTATGTTAGTTTGTTGCTGATTTATTGCTATAGTCACTGTAGCCAGCCAATATGTTTATTGTTTTTACCACAAGAGACCTATGACAAGTTTATTGTCAAATAAAGTCAAAATGTTCTACTCAGACTAGAAGTCAAGCAGGATCTCAGCAGGTGGCCAACTATATGACAATATCTGAGTTTTTAAACTCCCAGATATCTGTATCCTGTACGGTAGTACTGAATTGAAACAGATTTTGAACAGATTCACTTGTGTTCTTGTGTGTATTGATTTTGCGAAACACTGAAATAAACACAATTTTACAACAAAGGCTTTGTGCCCTTTCTGCCTTTTCTTTGCTGTCACTCTTCATTTCGCTATCAGTTATGAGTCTTATCTTCTGTTTGATTGTAGGGATCTGCACGCAGGAAGAAGAAGGTGGTACACAGAACTGCAACTGCTGATGACAAGAAGCTTCAGAGTTCATTAAAGAAGTTGGCTGTCAACAACATTGCTGGAATTGAGGAGGTAAATTGGTCTTTTGTAGAAGGTCAGTCATGTTTTTAACATTTATGTGGCTTCAACTTTTAACAACTCCACCTCTCAGGTGAACATGATCAAGGATGACGGGACTGTGATCCACTTCAACAACCCCAAAGTTCAGGCCTCTCTGTCTGCCAACACCTTCGCCATCACGGGCCACGCTGAGACCAAACAGCTGACAGAGATGCTTCCAGGCATTCTCAGCCAGCTGGGAGCAGACAGCCTCAGCAGCCTGCGCAAACTGGCGGAACAGTTCCCTCGGCAAGGTGGGTGCTGAGACATTCAACAATCACTGTACAAGGGGAGGATGAGATGTTCTGGTTTAACACCAATTTTCATGGGATTAGTATAATCTGAGGACCTCTAGTAATGAGTATAATTGCAGAGATTGGCTGTGATTTTAATCCTGCGTACACTAAAGAGTCCATATTTAAAAAAAATGAACGACCATATTGCACCTAACACAGAGTTCATGTCATAATATGAGTCCTGTGCAAAGTGGCATATCTGTGATGCGGGGTCATATTTTATTGAACATCTGTCGACTGCTGTCAGACCACAAAACAAGTATGAAATTTGATTGCAGCTCTTATTATGGTGAACAACTAACAGCTGTACTGTGAGATTGGTTATATTAATATTCAGTTAGTGATGACAGAGAAGGTTGCGGGCAACGAAAGATTGTCATATTAAAATCATGCCACAAGACATCTGTTACTTGATCTAAATGAGCTGAAACTGTGTATTTATTTTTTGTTATTATGTGGCTGCTGAGTGACAGATGCTTCACTACTGAAGCACTGATGTTAGGCAGAACGTTGACATCACGTCCCCGGCATAATGTCAGTAAATTTGTGTAAAATTCAATGTCCTCCGTCTCTCTGTGGCTCCCAGCGACTGGCCCATTCATTGCCACTGAAGTTTAAAGACAATTAAATTCTCAGCTATATAGCTTAATTTCTTAAAAGGGCAAAAATAATGTTGTAAAACAGTAGACTTTTCTCAAAAAATAAGTAAATAGAGAATTTTACGAGAACTATTTTCAGAGGTGGATTAGTACACATCTGGTGCTCTAGTGAGTTTTTCCTGCACCTGGACAGTATGTGGGGTCAACGCAAACTACAGTATCCATGTGCATGATAATGAATCAATGATTTGAATAAAAAAATGTAAAATAGTTTAACAGTGACAGCAGTGGAGCTGTGTAGCACGGGGGATTAAGATGTATCAGGGTTAGGCCACAATGAAAAGATTTGTCAGTAGGATAAATTATTGTGTTTTTCTTTTCTTGGGATTTGTTGACAATAAGATTGAGCAATATCCAAAATGTTTTATCATATTCTTGTCCCGCCTGAATATCACAGCAGACAATATTGTCGTTGATCATTCGCTCTGTGAGTGTAGCCTCCGCTGCCATGACAGCTCTGCCTGCATTGTCTTTTCAAAATAAAAGCCTGAAAATACGGTAACAGCTATCCAATATTCGGTATTGTGAAAAGTATCGCATGTGATGGCAAATAACATTCAATAATCTCTAATATCGGCCCAAGCTTGGTTGACGATGACAAAAATATCCTCTATGAAATTACTACAGATCTGGTTAGAATCATTAAATGACCAAAGTTAAAGCAATAACATGTTTTTTGATTGTACATTTCATCTCAGCTCTCGACAGCAAGGCTCCAAAGGCAGAGGACATCGAGGAAGAGGATGATGATGTTCCAGGTATGATATTGGTATTAGATGCATAAAAACTCAGACAGTTAAATGTTTTTTTTTATACACGTTTGAACTCATTTTCATAACGCATTCTAAGATTTGTTATTTTCCACATGTTAAGCAGATTTCCTAAATTCTGCGCAAACGCTGTTATTTAGTTAACTGGAGAAGATCCACACTGTAGAAGTCCGTCTGTTCAGTCCATGCAAAGACTAAATTCAGCTTCATTTGGTGTAATTTTTAACAGTCGTAGAGCATATACAGAATCACTTGAAAGTGTTTCCTTGAATTGCAATTATTAACAATGTGTTGTTCTGCAGATCTGGTGGAGAACTTCGATGAAGCCTCAAAGAACGAAGCAAACTGATGAACGTGAAGAAGATGTCCGCACGGACTGGACTGCAACGAAGCGAGAAAGCTTCTACGGTGTTTTAAAGTCTAGACATATCAGACACTATCCCCACAAACCAGAGACTTTTCTATTTTACCATGGATGGCCCACGTATGTCCTGAGTCAGACTGGCTTGTGCACTTAAACAAAACAAAAAAAAGAACATATTCCCCTCTGGTAAATGGTTAAATCCCCTCTCCACTTTGTCAGTCATGGTCAGGATTACAGTGGTCATTAAAGCAAGTCTTAAGACTTTTTGTTTATGAAACAAAATAAAGGTGATTAACATTTTTTACATGGTGCTGTGATCATTGATAAGTAAAAGATTATAGAATGAATAAAATGATCTTCAAATTGAGTGATGCTGAAACCTGAGATATGACAGGGTGTGGATGCACGTATGTTTTTTTTTTCATATCTGGCATCATAGCTGTGTTGTGTTGGCCTGTGCGCTGTCCTGCGGGCTGTGTAGACAGCAAACTGGGGAGGGACGTTTCTGCACACCTCTTGAGTTTCTTCAAAGAGCTGCAGAGAGACACAGGGGAGGAGGGAGATCACAGAGAGGGGGGAAGAGAGGCGGAAAAAAAACCCCATCCCATCTTCCAGCTGGTGAGCAAGGCACTGCTGCTTGAACCCGTTTCGCTCCGCACTCAGATGTAACCGGATAAAATGCTGAAGTTCTTCTCTGCGCGGGATGACGAGAATGAAAGCCTTCTGGGAGCGATAACTGAGGGTAAGAGCAGCGTTCACAGCAGCGGGGTGGGGAGGCTTCTCTCGCTCGCTTTGCCTGCTTGCTTGCTTGCTTGCTTGCTTGCTTGCTTTACTCTCCATTCATTGCCTGCCTGCGCGTTACAAGAGGATGATACTGCGCGTCTGTGTTTGTCACAGAAAACTGCTGATCCAGCATTTTGGCTGCCGCGCATAGTCCGCATCATCATGTATGTGTGTTGCGCACATGCCCCGTGTGCACACTGCTGCGCACATACGCGCACCAGTCTCCCCTAGTAAACACCACCTCGGTGCGAGTGTCCTGCTGGATCTGATGTAACGGGATGCGGGGTGAGTGTCGCATTGCCGCCAGTGGTCTCCGTGCCTGCGAGCGGATTAAACATTTGCACGTGTGTTGAATGCGTCACCGTCCCGGGGAAGCGGTGGCTCCAGTCAGCCGGAGCCCC
>OMLP01013302.1:0-17594 GCA_900302685.1 Spondyliosoma cantharus | reverse complement strand
TCCAGTCAGCCGGAGCCCCGCCGCCGTGTCGCGGGGCGATCTTCACTCTGTAGCCCCGCAGCAGGAGCCACACGGTCCGCCTTTCCTTTCCTTTTTTTTTTTTTTTTTATGGTTTCTGTGAAGCAGCTGCAATGCAGTTTAACCCGAGAAATCAGTCTATCAAATATTCTTAAGCGTTTTGATGCCAGGGCGCATCACACATGTGCAGGAGTGTCAGCTGAGCAGCTGTTTTTTTTTTTTTCTGGGATTTCTACTGCTTCTGGTCCTGAGTCATAACTATTCACGAACCGGCTCAATGAAACAGCAGCTGTGAACACGTTAACTGTCGTTGCATTACAGTGACGGTTATGACGTGACTCACATATGAGGGAAGGATGCTCATTGGCTGTGATCACAGCCTCTGTGTTGGATCTCATTGTCGAGATCATGAATGGAGTCATGTCGGAGGCAAATAGTTTATTTGGTGCTGATGTAGGGCCAGAAACAAGCTTTAGTGTGAACAAAACATCTGTAAAGAGAAAAAGTATCTGTCTGCGGATCCTCATTCTGAAGAGCCAATTAAAACCAGATTGAACTCTTTCTCCTCTTGGGAGCCAGCAGCTATTTGCGACCACCAATTACTTATTGGTTTCATGTCAACAATTAGTCTGTTCTGTGAAACACCTCTCAAGGGCACCTGGGTGTCAGTGCTGCCTTTAGTGATGATTGAGAGCTATGAGGCATGCACAGGGTCATGAAATAAATGACCACACGCTGCTAAATGGCCACTTAGCACATGTGAACACAGTTTCGCACCAAATGATTCATTATTCATGAGCATGGTGTGTTGACAGTGTGCGTGTTTTTTTACAGAAAGAGAGAAAGAGACATTAAGTGTTTATGGTGTCCTCGTCACAGATGAAGGAGACAACCCGTCTCTCCAGGACACCAAGCACCACTGGCTGAACAGACCCTGCCTGCTGGTGCTCAAAGATGGAGACGTGTCCAAACCGGGACTGGGCTGCGGCCAAATACGACCAGAGTCTCCCTCTAAGACGACTTCAGACGTGTCCGTCAGAGGCAGCTTTGAGCCGTGTGAGCAGAAACCATCTGAGCATCCTGCCAAAACTGCTTCACCCTCCCAGCTGGAGGAGGGCAGCTGCACCGTGACCACCATCTCCACATGGGGAGAGTCTTCCAGCCCCCTGGTGCTGAGCCCCGCCGAGGCCGCGTGGCCAGAGAATGAGGACGGATTGGCAGAGGAGAAGAAGAAGGATCCCCATGTTCTCCCATCAAAGGAGGACTCTGTGGTCGAGGAGAAGGAGCTGGAGGAGAGCAGGCTGGAGCAGCAGGAGCAGTCCTGCAGCTCAGAGGCGACGGCGGCACACGAGGAGCTCCAGAGCCAGTTCAAGATGGGAAGCTCTGATGGAGGAGATGAGACAGCAGCCAGCGGGGAGGGAGCGATGGGAGACTGCGCAGCTTCCCCTGTGGATCCCGACAATGAGTCGAGCCCTGTTGGGATCCTGTCCAAGGATCGAGGCACTGTCCTCGGGGAGGTGGCTCCGGTGTGGATCCCTGATGCCCAGGCTCTGGTGTGCATGAAGTGTGGGATCAAGTTTACGTTCACTAAGAGGAGGCACCACTGCCGTGCTTGTGGGAAGGTGAGAAATGTGAAGTTTAAAAGTCGAGCATCATTCTTCGCTTACCTGATAACACGTGTGTCCTTACGCGGTGTGTGCGCATGTGTGTGTGTCGTCAGGTCTTTTGTGCACTTTGCTCCAGTCTGAAGTTCAGACTCACACATCTGGATGGCAAAGAGGGAAGAGTTTGCATTTCCTGCCATTCAACCCTCATCAAAAGTGAGCGATGTAATTATTATTATTATTATTATTATTTTTATTTTTTTTTACAGATTGTTTTTAAAATGAAAATTCGCAAGTACGTGATTCTTACATCTCCTCCTCAGGGACACCTCCGAGGGGGAAAAGGAGGGTGTGGTTTGCAGATGAGATCCTCAATAAGCAGTCAGAGTCTGCTCCGACCACACCGGTCAGAGGACCGAACTTCTCACCGCTGATGAGACGAGCGCTGGGCGGGCTGGTTACAAGTCCTGTGGGCTCGCCACAGATCAGGAGAGCCTTGCGTCCACACGGGACCAATATCAACGTAGGGTCACCCAAAAACACGACACAGGACACATTTTTTCAGGTAGCTTGTCCGACAAAAGTGGGCTCACTCCTCTGCCGTCCTCTTCCTGCAGGAGGCCTGTGGTCCTTACGGATGGGGCACCACAGCTTTGGTGAGCAGCTCCGCAAACCTCATCCCTCTGGACGGCCTGCCACCCATCCTCACCTCCACCGGAGTCAAAGGAGGTAAGACAGCTCCCACCGAATTTCAGTGCGAGAGTCAAAGATTTAGCAAACAACTGTATTTTCCTGACCTTCAGACCTGACCTACAGACTAATACTGAATCAACTAATTGAACACTTCAATCTTAAATACGTTCAATTAAGGATTAATGAGTGATTCCTGCCGGGCAGTGCTGTAAAAAGGACCCAAAAGTCATATTTGTACATATAACATTGATGTCGATACTCTATAGGCTACTACTGGTTGACCAATTACCCGCCTGGATGATTATTGGAGGCGATGTTCGGCATTTCTCTGTGTATCAGAATGCCTTAAAAAAATCAATCCATCCAATTGCTGATAAGATACATTTATTTAAATGCATACATATATGTAATCTGAAAAGTAACTAGTTACTATATTTATCAAATAAATGTAGTGGAGTAAAAGTACAAAGTTACAGAAAATTGAAATAGTCAAGTAAAGTACAAGTATTTATCTCTATAAAATTAAACTTAAGTACAGTACTTTAGTAAATTTACTTAGTTACATTCCATCGCTGATGCTTTTCGTTGCATTGGCAGCCTCTAATTCAAAGACAGGTATCATTTCTGCCACTAGAGGTCTCTCAATCAAAACAAACAACAAACAACAAACAAAACCCATAGGTAGAGTGTTGTCGTGGCAGCTGTTGTATTCATTCTTAATCCACCTAAAGGGACTCTGAAATGTTTACAGACACGTTTTTTGAAAGTTTTGTTCGCCAACTTCCCTCCTCACTCTCTGATGCATCATCTGATGTTTCCCCGGAAGTTATTGCGGACGGAGAGGAAATTAAACACACTGTTACTTCATGCAAAATCATGTATTTATCTGGTTTTGAACATTGCTGAAACATGTATGTATGATTATCTAACTACACAACTAAGTAGATAACAAAGGTCTATTCATTTATGGACATTTTAATGCAGGATTATTACATTTTTCTACTGTTATTATTTAACTTTATCTAACTGTAAGTGAAATTAGCAGTACGCCTGGCCAACAAATTAAAGCCTGCGATGGGAAGAAAACCCCCACCATCAGAGTGCCACTGAGCAAGGCATTTAACATGTACATGTGCATGTGCTGTATTAATGTTTTCATTTCCCCCCTTCTTAAAAGTCATGATTACTCCCTGTTAGCACTGGTAGGCTACTGTAAATGATAATGTGAACCCCGCCTTGCCTGGTTAAACAAAGGTGTTTCAAAAACAATGGCGTTAATAAATCCTCCCTGGTCTTTACATCTTATTTAGGAGCACAGCTAGTGGAGTTGATTTTCAAACATGAATCTTTCATGAGGTTAGCTCTTTTATTTGGTTACAGTGGACAAATGTACAATGTCATGAAAATACTCAGCAGCTGTAGAAGATGAAATCTAACAGCAGTGATTATTGCGTGTTTCCTTCCTCAGATTACACTGTGGAGGAGCAGCCCTCTGAGATGTTGCTCATTCAGGAGTTGGAGAGCGGAAGGCCCAAGCCCCTGGTGTTTGTCCTCAACGCAAACCTACTCGCTATGGTCAAACTGGTCAACTGTACGTTTCTTTTATTTATTTTCATCATGCTTGATAAAATCCATAGAAAAAGACGCACATTGGCAACATATTTTGCACAGGTCCATTCAATTATAGGGCCAGTGTGTAGGATTAACATACATTTAGAAGCATAAATTGAATATAATGTTGATGATTAGTGTATAATGACTCAACACTAAGAATTGTTGTGTATTTGTTACCGTAGAATGAGCCCTTTTATAACTACACAAGGGAGCAGGTCTTTTCCGGGTAGAGGGATAGTCAGGTTAGAGGGGTAGGAGTAGAGGGACAAGTATACCATGTTGCAATGATATGTTTCTACAGAAGCCCAGAGAGGACAAACCCAAGCCGTTTGTGTTTTTGCAGCCACATAGGGGCGGGTGAGACGATTCACTTAGTTGCGATCTGCAGTCACTCTGCTATATGCCACTAAATCCTGCACGGTGGATGAAAATGAGCTAATAAATATTAATTGTTAAATACTTTTATTAGTTAGTTGGTATATTTTTATTAGCTTGTGCATCCACATTCCTACGCTATACTTCCTACTTTATTTTGTAATTCATATTCTCTTTAAAGGTCAGGTGAGTTATA
The DNA here is from genome assembly GCA_900302685.1 of Spondyliosoma cantharus. Taxonomy (NCBI): domain Eukaryota; kingdom Metazoa; phylum Chordata; class Actinopteri; order Spariformes; family Sparidae; genus Spondyliosoma; species Spondyliosoma cantharus. The sequence goes on along the minus strand of OMLP01013302.1, from coordinate 13,094 downwards.
CTTTTTCATATCATTTTAACTGCTCTGTTAGTCACTTTCCCTACAAAGGGAGACATTTATATTTGAGATTTCTTATTTTGGTTGGCTACAGCATAAGTTTGTTTACTTTATCTCTTATTCCCAACGGTCTAATATCTTCACTCTGGCAACCTGCCAGCTGCTGTCAGTCAAACTAGACACCAACACATCCCTTTAGCTGTCTGAGACGAAAAGGAGGATTTCTGGTATTTCCCTAAAAACCTTTTTCCTTCCTTTTTAACTTGACGTCATTTTCGAATACATAAAGGCATCACTAAATGTGATTTCAGTCGAACTATCCCCGTAGACCCCTGAGGTTGTGCCTCGATTGTGTGACAGATGTTAACAGGAAGTGTTGGTGCGTGACGACGAAGGGGATGCACGCCGTGGGCCAGGTGGAGGTGGTGGTGCTGCTGCAGTGCCTGCCCGAAGAGAAGAGCTTCCCCAAAGACATTTTCAGCCACTTCATCCAGCTGTACAGGGACAGCCTCACAGGTTAGAGCTGCACACTCAGTAAGATGCAGTCATTTTTCGAGTAGCTATGTAGAAGTAGTGATGTGCTCGATTTAATTCTGCCCACTTCTGAGCCCCTCAAATGTGTTTTTTTTCTGCTGCAATAACAATAACATGTGTCCTTCCTCTGTATCCCTGTAGGAAAAGTTGTGAAACATCTCTCGCTATCCTTGTTTGGCAGTCACTTCCTGGGCTCTGAGGAGCATGCAGGCTTCCTGTATATCCGCTCCACTCTCCAGTCCCTTCAAGGTCTACCTCTGCCCAACCAGCCCTACCTCTTTGGCCTGCTGGTCCACAGAGCAGAGGTGGCCTGGGCCAAAGCCTTTCCTCTGCGTCTCATGCTGCGATTGGGGGCCGAATATAGATGTAAGCAAGGCCCTAATGCTGAACACTGCCTCTTTTCTGCTACAGGTTTTCTCTTCAGTCACACTCTTTGTTTCTTGTTCCCAGTTTACCCGTGTCCTCTGTACAGTGTGCGTCTTAGGAAGCCCTTGTTTGGAGAAATTGGTCACACCATCATGAGACTGTTAGTGGTGAGTATGTTGTTTCCCGTCATTAAAAGGTTTCCTAATTCCCATAATTGATGTTGACAGGCTCCTTCCATGCTGTTCCAGGATTTTAGGAATTACCGGTACAGCCTACCAATGGTGCCAGGGCTCACTGTGGATCTAGAGGCGCAGAGGACCTGCATAAAGATACCAACCACCGGGTACAATGAAGTAAGACGCAGCCTTTATTTTCCTCACAAAGTTAATGTGTATGTGCTTTTCATCAATCATCACCCTTTCTTCTCTGACCACTTGTCTCATGTTAGCTGATGAAGGCTTTGAATAAATCCAATGAGCATGTGCTGGCCATTGGGGCGTGCTTCAATCAGACGGCAGACTCTCACCTCATCTGTGTGCAAGGAGACGACGGCCAGTACCAGACCCAGGCCATCAGCATCCACAATCAGCCACGCAAAGGTGGTACATAACAGGATACAGTGAAGGGCATCAGCAGGGGGGGACCTGATTGACTGATACAATCAATTATAAACTAGATAAAAACACTTTTAAAGGTCCAGTGTGAAGGATTTAGTGACACCAATTGAACACCCCTCCTTTTACCCTCCCCTATGGTGGGATTATTCTAAATCCAAACAAAATAGATATTTTTTTATGTGGTACAAGGAAATATCTATACATGTTGGCAAGAAGTTTGCATTTGATGTAATCGTGGAAATAAAAATTGTGAATTTAAACACGCTTGATTCAAATTTCAACACTAGTAAACTGGCTGAAAGGAAATGAAGGGAGGGGGAAGCAAAGCACAGGGCAATACGACTCAAGTGCACTCACCCTTATTGAACACTAGATGGCACTACATGTTTTTTCTTGGGATTTTAAAAGCCTGATTATTACAAGAATGGAGCCACAGAGTTTGTCTTGAAGGGTGTTTTTTTTCTTCTCTTTTTTTATTTCAGTGACGGGATCCTGCTTTTTTATATTCAGCAGTGCACTCAAAGCGTCTGCAGGGTACCTTGCCAAGTCCAGTATCGTAGAAGGTAGGATGTGCACTCAGGGGAGTGAGTCAGGGTCACCTTGACTTTTTCTTGCTCACTTGCAGGAAATGTACAATTTGACATTTCTTTTAAAGTAGTGCATGTGAACATCCCTTCTTCAGAACTGCCTGATTCAGAGTGTCTTGATCTTTGTATGTGTGTGTCTGTGTATATTTTAACAGACTGTTTGTCAAGGCGTGTGTACATGTTGATGTGTGTGTGTGTGTGTGTGTGTGTGTGTGTCTGTGTGTGTGTGGCCATTGGTGTCTGTTTGTGTGTTTCTCCTGTATCGCTGTCCCCTCTCCCCAGATGGGCTTATGGTGCAGATCACTGTGGAAACCATGGCCGAGCTCCGCCGGTCACTACGGGAGATGAAAGACTACACCGTCACCTGTGGACGGCTGGACCAGTCAGACAGCCAGGAGCTTGTTTGTGTACAGTGGGTAGAGGAGAAATGCACTGTGAATAAGGGGTGAGTGTTTCCACATGTTTGAAGTTCAGCCACAGAGCGAAGCCTTGGTGCTCAAATAGATCAACAAAACAATCCAGTCTGGTCTAAGTTGTAAATTATCTGTACATGTTTGTGCGTATGTGTCCCTCAGAGTTATAAGTCCCATCGATGGTAAATCCATGGAGTCCATCAGCAGTATGAAGATGTTCCAGAAGTCAGAATACAAAGAGAACGGGAAGATCATCCGCTGGACAGAAGTACATGATCTGCTTAAAAATATCAACGTCAGTCCAGCTGAAACTTTCCCCTCTCTTTACATGCATGTGTATGTTTTTTGAAGGTATTCTTTCTGCAGAGGGGGGATCATCCCAAAGGAGGACCAAGTGACTCCGCTGAACACAACCGGCTGACGGAGCGGATCGCCCGGGCCTTCTGCCTGGCGCTGTGTCCACATCTCAAACTGCTGAAAGAGGATGGGATGGCCAAACTGGGGCTGCGTGTTGCTTTTGAATCTCAAGAGGTCAGAAAAAGTTACAACAACATATTGCTACAAATACTGTATCAGGACTGGAATCGTAACGTGTGTGGCAGGTCATGCCGAACAAGGTAGTGTGATCGAAAATAACGCTGCTGCAACTGTATGTCTGCTGACTGACTGGAGTGTATATGTTTTATTATAAATATATGAATATATATATTTATATATCGCCAGTGACAGAGTGACGCACATAAGTTACGAAAAGTTAAGGCTCGACTCCAAACCAGGTGTTTCAGGCAGTGTTTTCTATGTGGGAGAGTAACTCCCTTTGGTGTGGATTTGGGGCTTTTTCACTTTGCAGACCTGGTACATGCACACACATGCTTCATAACCCAATAAGGCAAAAACCCAGAAAGCATAATATGACCTCTTTAACATTACAGGCCTTAGGGAGTACTACTGCATCTGTGAAAAAAGTAGTATAAAGCATTTTTGTGGCTCCAGAAGAAGCTTTGGTTCCAATTAACCAAAAATGTCAGAACAATTGTCCAGAAGAGGTATTTAAGAAGTTAAGATATTGTAAAAGTTCTGGATTGAAACATTTACGAAAGTATTGGTAAGAAACAATGCTTGCAATATTTAAAGAAAAAATGCTGGTTAGGCGTCAGACTGGCCCCCTGTCTTTGTTTTGTCCAATTTTGATAGTACCATCAATGTTGTGACTGGTCGAGGTGGGGCTGATGTTAGCTACCATACTTTATGTGCAGTATATAACTATTTAGTACCTAATGTAATATATCACTTGAGGTTTTCTGTGCAAAATTGTAATTTGTAAAGTAAACAGTAACTCAAGCTGTCAGGTAAAAGTAAGATATTTACTTGTAACATGTTGTGACGTAGAAATATAAAGTAGCTTTAGAATACAAATATCGACAATATGTTCTTAAGTACAGTACTTGAGTAAATGCACTTCACTGGACTCTTATAAAGCAGAGTTGTAAAGTTTATACCACAGCCACTTGGTGTGACTCTATTAAAACTAATTAGTGGTTTGTTCTGTAATTTCAGGTGGGATTTGTGGCCGGGAGCAATGGGCAGCCCCTCCCGGCTCAGTACCTCAACGCCCTGGATAGCGTGTTGCTCCCCGTCATACACAGCAGGGGGCGCAAGAGGGGCGACGAGCCCATCGTGATGGAGCTTATCTTTTACATCCTGGAGAACATCACTTAGAGCTCACACCCACGTCCCACCATCTCATCGTTTTAACCCTGACCACAACTCTGTCTCCAGCACTTCTCATCAGTGCTGCCATCGGTTTCAGGGCAATAAAAGCATTCAAAGGGCAAACCAGACCACATCCAAGGTCTGCATCCATCTCATCCACTCACGAGTAGAGAGACGTGGTCTGACTCTTAGCGGTTTTCTGATCACACCCTGCCCGGCCTGCAGCAGACAATCTGGGTACGCATGAAACCTAGGATGGACCATCAGATCAGGGTACTGACACTGTACAGTATAGTAGCAACCCCATAGCTTGATATCATTCATGTCACAATGTTCATTAAATTCCCATATGGAGAATACCTTTAAAGTGGGAGCTGGATTCAGCCCCACGACCTTAAAGCAAAGAGAAAAAGAAAATGACTTGAAGTACTGTATGTAGTAGATCTGTAGCTATTTGATGCACTCGGGAATGAATGCCAAAAGAATGTTTTCATATTTGGATGTATTTTAACTGATTGCTCATGAAATGTAATGTCAGCCTGGAATTAAACTTGCAACGCCGACTGAGTTACTGCCTCTTGCCACGACCCTCTGCTCAACACTCTGGAGATTTACGTGGGTAGAATTTCAAGTACTTATACTTTACTTGAGTACCGTCATCTTATTCGGCGTCATACTTACACTTCACTGTATCTGTATTATACTTTTTCCTCCACTACCAAGGTAATCAGTCAGTAAAACTAAACTAAAAACAAAAAAACTAAAAAAACAAAAAAAGCTTTTTTAAAAAAATAAAACGCAACTAAACTAAACTAAGAAATTAAACAACAAACAAAAATAAAAAAGGACATATAAAAGGGGGAAAAAAGACTTTACTTAGCATCCACTATATTTCATGCTTTGTTTATAAAATCTTTACTGCACTTAGCCGTGCCTAAATTCAATAACACATTTGATCTGGACTACATTACATTAAGAGGCATTTCTGCAGTTTTTCCTACTCGATTTATAAACATAACTGAATATTAGAATTGCCTTTCGGTATATAACAGTCAAATTCATGATATTTCTGTAGGGTTTTTTAAAGTATCATCGAGTAAAACGTGTTTATTATTTTTAAAAATATGTTCTGTAAATAGTTCTTATACTCTTGTGATGAAAAGTATTGATTTGAAGCTCAGCTTCAAGGCTGATCTGTAAATAGTTTTCCGATAAATTATTTACTAGAATGGCACTGATTAGAGATCCTACTTCTGCCAAGGCCCAACAGTCCCCTTCAATTTAATCAAGCCTAATCCAATATTAAACTTTATAGCACTGTGTCACTCAACATTTAGAAGCACCTATTACTGCTTATTCATAATCAAAAGTCACCAGATTGAGGATCTGCATCAAATACAAGCTGCTTGTTAATTAAGAGCCATGTATTGTTACCGGATGAATTAACAAAAATAAAAAAATAAAAACAAACAAAAAAAAAGCCATATTTTGCAATCTTAAAGAAATTAATCAACTTCAGGCTGAAATTAAAAACTTCCTGTTACAGACACTGATACTTAAATTGGCTGAACTGATAATGGGTCACTCACTCATCTGTAGTTTCCAGCACATTTCATGAATCAACCTTCTAGGAGGGTTAATGTTTTACAGTGTTGCAATAAAGGATGTCTGTTTATGTCCATGTTGAAGTTCATGGAATACTTGTTCTGTAAATAGTTCTTATACTCTTGTGATCAAATATATCGATCTGAAGGTCAGCTCTGATGCTGTTGTTAATAGTTTTCCAATAAATGATGTAGCAACTTCTGATCGGGCCATATCAATATCACGCTCAAATGAACAACTTCCGGTGACAGACGCAGATAATCGCGTTGACTGCGCGGACACCGATGATGATGAACTCATCATGTCATGACTGAACCATATAGGAGGGTTTATGTTTTACGATTGTAACGTGCTTTAAGACAAAGGAGAAGCTGCCTGTTCTGACCCTGATGAACCAGCTGCAGGCTGAGGCTTGTGGGTGTAGATCCGGTCCGCAGGATGCTTTCTCTCTGCCTCAATCTTTTTAAACAAAGCAGAATGGGGCTCTTGTTCACCTCCTACTTGCTCCACATGCTTGGGATGGCCGAGACAAGAGGCACAAGCAAGCAATGCAAATACTTTCCCGTTTTGTTGCAGCGCAGCACAATGTCAGAGTCTCTCCCAAAAGAATCTGATGGCTATGACTGAAAAGCTTTCAGCGTGTTACACGTTCAGTGAGTGAAAATACAGACACACAAAATGTATGTAAGATAATTTAAAATGGGATTTATTGGTATTTTACATTTTAAATACACAATGTAACAAAATTTAGAAAGTCTAATGTGTTATTTGTTTTTTGTTTGTTTTTTTGGTGTTGTAGAACTATTTACAAAAAGTATTTTCAAGTTTGATAGAAACTGTACAGTCGTCTGTCCACAGGGGGGGTCAGATAAGTGGGGTGAAGGCAAGAGAGGTGGTGTGAGAGTGAACTAGGAGGTTGCTGCAACATCAGTGAAGATAACATTTAGGTCAAAACATCTTCTCTTCATTCATTGTGTTCCGTAAATGGCTTTCCAACTAAGAGAAACAAACAAACAAACCAAGTGGAACCCCAACTGTGGAGATCATTGACCAAGCAATTTCCCAATGTTTTGCATACAAAACCAAAAACAAGAGAAGAAACAGCCCAAAATCATCTTTCGGACATCTTAAGCCTTCTTCATCTTGCCCGTGTGAGTGCTGCCGTTCTCGTGGTGGGTCGAGCCGTTGGTGGCTCCGTGGGTGATGCCGTTCTCGTGGTGTTTGCCGTTGGTGTAGACAGCTGCGCCGTTCTGACACGGCGTACTTCCCTGTTTGGGCAACCGCTTGCCCTTCACGTAAGCCTGGACCCAGAAGTTAGAGAAGAGCACGAAGAAGAAGGTTCCATATATCCAGATGAGGTGGCAAAAGATGGGATACTGGTAGTCGCAGCTGTCCAAGAAATAATACTGGGTAGCGTGGAGGGAAACCAGGACGAACTGGATCTGTTGGGAGGAAATTGAAAGTTAGCCAAGCACTTACTATAAATACAGTACATGTAGAGGAATTCGTCTTGGTGTCTTTGGGGCAGAGACATTAACTTGGCGTTAGAAAATAAAAACTGCTGACAGGAGCAGAGTAGATTCAGACATGGAGCAAGAGACCGAAAATGAATTGATTCATGCTACAGCATACGGTCTTGGCACTGATCCCTGAAGTAAGGGTGGGCGATGTGACGATTTTAGATCAATCTTGAAGGTGTCCACAGTTTACCTTAATGGCAAATCGTAGAGATCAGTGTATGTATAAAGTCCTATTACTTTTGTTTCAGAACTTCACATAACCTTAGTAACCAAGGGTGGGCTCCTAACTGACTGTGTAATTGGGGTGCATCAGGCACGTAAGGAGAATCTTCATAGATGTTCCTCTCTCTAATCTCAAACCTGCACACACTACAAGACTTGATCTAATGGTGCATCACACACACATTATGAGGATTATCACGCAAGGGAGAGCGATGCAGCAGCTCATGAGACTTCTCTCACATGATGTAGAATGTAAACAACTTGCTGTCATAATGTAAATACTTTGCAGTTTGAAAAAAAAGCAGAAAACACGAGTCTGGATGATAAAAAGGCGCGGTCCTCATGGACCGTCTATTCTTCAATGAGAACAGAGGGTGAGATTGTAACTGCTGGTTTTAATATCTGTCAACAGCAGTATGCCCGCTAATGGTAATGGCTCGAGGGCTAGGGTTGTTTACCGTTGCTTGGCAACATCATGAGCTGCTCTGGGATCTCTCTCTCATTAGCTATTGTGAAAGTTCTGACATAATGACAACTGCAGTTGTTCAGATTTAAAATCTTAGGTATGAAACCGATTTGATATTTATCTGGGTGGCCCCTTGATGAGTTAAGAGCAGTTCAAGAGGACTTTAGGACTGGATCGCTAAACCCCTCACAGTGACAGATAATCTGGACCGACCAACCTCTCCGGCAAGATTTCTCCTCTGATTGGGGAGAGGGGCGAATCAGGGTTAAATTCTCCTGTAGTCTGAGCTCGGCTGAAAAGATGTCCTACACAACGAGTCTACAGGGCATTTCAAAATGTAAAAAACGATCACAATGAAGCTTGAATGCCATTAAACAAATCAGCGTAATGACGTTTTTTTGGCAAGATTGCCCACCCCTAGCCTGAAGCCTACAATGAGCATCATTAATGATGAAAGAAAACACCATAAAAGAAGTACAGGGTGTATGTACCAGCTGAATGGCGGTCATGTATTTCTTCCACCACAAAAACTTTTGGAAGCGTGGTCCAGCAGCAGAGAGGCCATAGTAGAAGTACATGATGATATGGACGGTAGAGTTCACCATGGCATGGAAAGATCCCATTCCACCTGGACAAATAATCACAAATTAGATACGGCTCGCTCAGACAAGTGCAACCACAGAATAGAATCAAATAAATAAATCTTTGAATGAATGAATAAATATCAAGAAGGTAGAGGCCTAGAGATTATACGCAGACACACTTGGTTAAACATTTCCTTATGGCTCAACAGTAGTCAGTACTTTACAGTTAACAAGCAGATACCGAAAAGAGGACATTGCTGCTGATTGTACAGGGTCAACCGGTCCAAGATTGATTTGCAGAATTGCACAGGGTCAACGAGTACAGTAATGTAAAGTAATGATGCCATACTACACCAACTGCTATACATCCTGCTCCACTAATCATTATGCATCTCGTCGATTGATTTTACTTCATGTATACTCACCAGGAGCAAAGGAAATTCCCCACCACCAGGTCCAGGGCATGAAGGAGTGGTGGAAGATGTGTAGGAAGGTGATCTGGCCGCGCTTTTTCCTCAACACGAAGAAAATCTGAACGAAAAAAGATATTGGTGATTAGTTCATCACCATAATTAAAAACAAGGTTGTTCGGTAAAGTTGAGTGAACGTACTGTGTCCATGAGCTCAATAATCTTGGAGAACCAGAACAGCCAGGCCACTCGGACCATCTGGTGAGGAGAAAAAAAAAGACTTCAGGTGACAGGAAGGTGTGCTTTAGTTGTGCTTTAACAGGTGCACTGGCATCAAACACTAAAATGACTCCGTATTAATTAAGGGTTCTTACTCGTAGTGCTTCCGGACTGTCAGATGTATCAACTGCATCGCATCTCCAGGTATACGTCGTGGCCCAACCAGACATCAAGAACTAAATAACGGGAAAAATGGGATTTACTTATAACCAAAGCTACGTAACAATCATAAAAATTTGTACGAGACTTTGAATGTTGGGAGATTTTCAATAGTGTCTTACTTCATAGACAATGAATATTGACAGTGCGACTAGCATGAAGTTGTAGACTATCATGGCTTCTTTTAGCTGGAAGGGCTTTCGATTGGCCATTATTCGAGGTCCAAGGTAAAGTACAAAGAACAGGTAGCACACCAAAGTCGCAGACATGAGACCAGGAGTGTGCATAAGTGGATAATCCTTCAGCCGAGGATCTACAGGGGAAAAAGGGACAGAGAAGACAAAACCACATGAAAAAATGAAACAAATATATATCAAATTATGTTTTTGCATTCAGCTGGGTAAATCCCTTACCAAATCCCGCCAAGAGGTAGTCATAGATATCCACGGCATGCGAGCCAATCTCCTGGATCCGCTGAAGCACGTTCGCCATCTTGTATTGTTGTTACCCAATGATCTGCGAAAAACCCAACAAGCTCACTGTTAGTTCTGACTCTCCAAAGCCAAACACAGCAGCCATCCTTACAGCACTACCATGACAGTCATTCAAATTCAAGAACACAATATTATGGCAAGTTTCATGTAAAAATACAAACAAAAAAAAATTTAAAATGGACGTCTCGGACACATCTTCTGAATCCAGATGTCATTTCCCTGGATGTGTAAACATTGTTCACATGCTCCAGTCTCCCCATCCCCCGAGACCCCATAGTCAGAAAAGTAGTTTTAAAACCATGTTGTCCTGAGACATGAAAAAGCAAAAATAGTATTCTCCTTCTGAATGGATGACATGCAATGATAAAAACCACATGTCTCATTCATTCCTCAATTGTTCTTGGTGAACACCCGTGACCAATAAGTGCCTTCAAGGAAGACCATTTTCTGACATCTACTTACACAGCAGGACTGAAATGCAATTACTGGGACAGAGTAGCTTATCCCTCACCAAACAAACACTCCCAACAAGTCCCAGGATGCTTTGCCTCTGGCTCCAACCACTCATCAGACATGGCCTGATATTAGAGAGGAGGTGCTACTGAGAACTGGGTGGGCAATCCCTCATTCCACGTTAAGGCGGATCTCCACTGGCTGTGTGGGTATTGGGTCTAAACTTCTTGCATGCCTCCTGCATGCAATGCTCAAATGAACGCAGCTGAGAGATCATTGGACTAAAGGCAAACAGGAAAACATTGATTTAAGCTCTTTAAACCAACAGCAAGTGTTCATTTTGATGTGGCAACCATATTTAATCAAAAAACTGGTGAATAAGTTCAACTACAAATAGGTTCCGCTGATCAAAGTGCCACAGCAGGCGGTGGGTACACAGGAATGTTGCAATGGTTTTCAGACCTGTGTATCTCTCTGCCAACAAAGGCTTATCATAGCAAGTGTAAACTGTAAAGTGTGTTCACAAAGTTAGAGACATGCAGGGTGCGGTCACCTCTCGCTGTCGTTGACCCAGAGGGAGCCATTGTTTGAGGCACAATCTACAATGCTCTGAGTTTTCCACTGCCTTAGGACTCAAAAACAGCCCTCCTTAAGCCAATATAATTAAAGGCTAATAACTTCATGCTGTGGAATGGAGGGCAGTGAGCAGAGATCAAGCACGTGCTGCTCACGGGAAAAAATAGCGAGAAAGGAATATGGTGTGGAGACATTTCACGTGTAAACTGAAAACTGCTTTCGGTGTCAGTTTTGTAAATGCTGTCCTCTTACCGCAGGATGCCGAGGAGGAAATGTAGCTTGCAATTTAGGAAATCAGATATGGGACACGAAGGTATTTCAGCTTCAAACCAACTCACAGAATTATTATAAAAACACGTCATTTCACATTATTACGTCCGGAAACAAAGGTGACAAAGTGATAACAAGTCAAGCCCTTTTCTGCCCAATCCAAAATCATTTGATTCAAAACACAACAGCCTCTGACCTGCTCGGGTGAGTGTGTTACAGTAATTAGGGCAAAGGTAAAACAGATAGTACATACCGCCTGCAGTTAGTTCACCACAGCATTTTTCTTTTCTTTTCTTTTTTTTTTTTTTACAATTGTAGCCCACAAAGCAACGTCAGCACAACAGTATCTTTCTGCTCCATCTTCTTGATAAGCTTCCAGGTGATAAAGTCCAGCGTTCCATACCGATCTGTGACACCTGTGTATGGTCTGACGTCGAGTTGAAAAGTTTTGACTGGAGGGTTGTCTTCATTCATGCGTCAGTGTTATCACCAACAGTACAAATGGTGGTGTCATATAACAGATCAGATACATGACAGTTCAGAAAACTCTTACACATAAATCTGTGGTTGTTTTTGAATCGCTGATGAGGCATTCGGACAGGTGCTGTACATTTCAACAAGAGTATCATCATGTCTGTGGTGCAGCGTCTGTCTTGTTCTGAGGAAAAATTCTCGACAGTTAAATCGCTCAGATCATGTTTAGGTCAGTGGTAATAACGTTTGAGTCGTTGTAACACAGTGACTTTGAATTGTGTGGCGGTTTGACCGCCTCACATGGATCAAATCTGATTTTAGAAGAAATTATTTGAGTTAGTTCTCAAGTTCTTAAGAGTCAAGAATTTGTGTTGGTAATGCACTAGATGTCAATAGTTCAGTGCAAGTTTGCATACTTGAACTAAATGTTGTGTGTTGCATATGTCGACTCATAATCCTGAGATTGAAATTGTAGGATTTGCTTTTTAAGTCTCCCTACGACTACTGTGTGAACATGCAACATGTGACTCACTTGAGAGTGATTTTTTTTAAAGGAATCCTGGCCAATAAAAAAAATGACTGTTCGAGTCAGGGGGAAAGTCTTATGATCATTACACTGAGAACACTGAGAAGTAAAAAGGAAAGAATACGTCTGTAGCCTCAGTCCCAGATGAAGATGATAGAAGTTCAAAGAAAAATGAAAAAGAAACTACTGAACGTGCCCACAACTGGCAATGACCATTTAATAAGAACCACTAACAGCAATTACTGTACCTCACTGCTCTTCTGTTGCATCTAATCATCAATGATCTCACACCTGATGACATCCCCACTAATGAAAGGCTTCTGTATTGCCTTGGATTTTGGACCAGTTGTACAAATGATAACTCAATTGTTCAAAGGTCATTGTTGTTCAGCTACTGGTAGCAATTCCACAAGAGGACAGGAACTTTCTCATTACTGTGTGAGCCAGGGGTCCATAAAGTGTCTGCTGTACTATTCCCATAACTGAGTGAAGCATTTTAGCTGCAGACACATGACCACCAGTCTACCTTTAAACAATGACTTCTGTCCTCTCTCAAGAGAAATGCTTAGCAGCCCAGAACCTAATCAGTCCATTTTTGTCACAAAACTAAATTAAAGTTGTTTAAATAAGTTTTGCACACTGTTACACAACTGCCACAACCGCTCTTCAACAAGGAGGTGGCTGGTTTACATCTGCCAAGGACACATATTAAATACAGCGGAAAGACAGGGGGAACACATTTCCTGAGAGCCATGTCAATGAATCACAGGGATGGAAAAAAGGAGCTCAGGCTCATGGAGTTAATGATGAACAAACTGTACCAGAGACC
>OMLP01013301.1:0-21358 GCA_900302685.1 Spondyliosoma cantharus | reverse complement strand
AAAACAAAGTTTCGTGATCTCGAGAAAATTATCCCGTTATCTCGGAAAAACGGCAGTTGTTGTTTCGAGATAATAACTCGAGATCTCGAGAAGACAATTGAAATTAACTCGTTATCCCGGGAAAACGGAGGAAATGAAATGTATGAATGCCCGGCCCAGATACTCAAACGTAACTACCTCGTCTCCGAGAAATCTTACCTCAAAATTTTTCGACAGTAAATCAATTTTGCGAGGCATGCAGTGCTCCTGGAATTTTCTCAATCAACACAATAACATAACATTTACTTGGGTCAAACATTGACGGTGCTTCTTCTTGCCTCACTCGTCGTCCTGCACCTATTTATTCCCCCTTCATCATATTTCAGCCCGTGTCAGGACTTGATTGAAACGATATGTGACGCGGTGATCGATTTGCTCCTGCAATGATTTAATATACTGCACTATCGTTTTGTTTTCTCAAGATCTCAAATTAATTATCCTTTTATCTCGGGAAAACGGAGGCAATAAAATGTATGAATGCATGGCCCTTTAGGGCTCCCGTAGCTATGTATTGATTAATCTATAAACTCCATACACTGCGACAGGTATGCGACACATAGTTAGAAGGAATACGGGTCCTGAGCATATGAGCGGGACTCATCCGACGCCACACAGGCTGTTACCAAACAGCAGTTTGCATGTGAAAAAGAAATTTGGATTGATTATCCGATATAAAGAACATACAGAGTAAACATGAAGTCATAAGATCAGTCGAGTTGTTTTTATCTTCAGACAGCAATAAAATTCCACTGTGAGAAAGAAAGCTGAAATGTGATTGCGGTCGGGTTTGGAAGCCGTCGATGTTTTTGTACGACTAATATGACCACAAACACTAAGACAAACAAACTGTTGACTAAAAGACGGTTTGGGTTCAGGCCAGCGGCACATAAACAAGGGAGGGATGGTCAAGTACTGCTCCCGAGATGTTACTTTTTATTGTTCAGAGGTTTTTTTTCTTTAATGGGAGGAGGAGTAATAGGAGCAAAACAGGGACAATCATGTTGTCAGCCTGGAGGTGATTTATCTCTCAGCAGCAGCCGAGCACACTATAATATGTCAAACAGAATTTAGAGTGGTTGGAGTACGGCTGGTCGGATTTTGTCTGGCCTGTCATTCTTTTTATCATGTTTATGATCAGCGATGTGTTGCAATCAGCAGCAGCTTGATTTGATTTGATTTGATATGAGTTTAACAGAGTCTCGGTTTGGACCGAGTTTTGAGGTCGGGCTCTCTTTGCTGGTATTCGGTCTATCTTTAGCAGCCCTGACTGTAAGCAGCTCTGCACGCTTGTGGTGGCTCTGGCTTCTCCCTGGGAAGATTTTTTAGGATTTTCTGTCTTTGGTTCCAGCGTAATGGTGCTGACAAAGTGTCTGGGTCGGGGTCTGTAATTGGCTTTATGCACGAGACTGCGCTTTATCACTGTATGTGACTCTAACCACTGTATTTACTGCTTACCAGGCTGCATAACTGAAATCCTCTCTGAAAAAACAAGCGTACGCCACACGCACTGCATAAACGAAATCTGAAAAAAATACCTCGAGGCAGCAATCCAATCCAATTCTAATTGGAGATTTAACCCGATTACACGCTTTGCCTTTGAATGAATAACAACTGTGCGCCAGGGCAGCACAAACTCAGTGCCTCAGCGTACATTCACTGCACCGAGCTTCAGGACATAAAACACAGAAACGTGGCGAGTTCGGGTCAGGCTCGGTTACGACTCTCTCGGACCCGCGCTGCACTCCAGTTGGTCTTGCCTGTTCTTGAAAACTTCTTTAAAACGTTGCAAACCTTCACAGGGGCTCCGCTTCTTGAGTTCACACCATTTTGGCCGATTAACGTCCACCTGCAACCGTTACGACGACGCCTTTTCAAATCCTAAATCGCCGCCAGGTCCGATCCATCATGCGCTACAGCGCCTCGTTAGCATCCTTTGCAGTTTTGCTAGCAGCCACAATCTCGGTATTCTTTTCTTTCTGTCTTTTGTAACTAATAACCAGTGTTGTGTAACGCGTTACAGTAACGTAACTACTTTTCCGGGTAAAGCGTAGTTTAACGCGTTACTACTGAAAATATGGTAATGAAGCGTAGTTTCTTTTTCAGTTGGGCACAACGTTGCTTTTCCCAGGGACAGATTTGACAGCGACACTGCCTCAGCTGCGCGCTTGCGCAATAGTCGCGGGCTCTCATCCCACACTGAGTGTTGTGCTTGAAGAAGTTGAAGGAGCGATTTATTGATTACTCGAGGAATCAGATCGTGAGGGAGTTGCGAGCTCTGGGCGGAGTCCCTGTCTGGAGACGCGGAGGTGGGGGTGCTGGAGCTGTAGCGCACGGTGGCTGGTAGCGTGGTGCGCCGGTGAGCACGGAGAGAGTAGCTGGCTGTAGAGGTGCGGAGGTAACGTAAAACGTCACTTTCCATAGAGGGTAACTAAGTAAAGTAAGGGATTACTTGTTTAAGACGTAACGAGTAACGAGCAAACACTACTTTTTAAAAGTAACTTCCCCAACACTGCTAATAACCCCCTGTGCTGTGATCATCCTTTTACCCTCAACAGTCGGTCAGAACAAGTCTGTGTGTGTGTGTGTGTGTGTGTGTGTGAGACTGATGTGTGGTCTGATTACAGGTGACCTACATCCCTCCTCTGTGAATCAGGGTGTCGACGTGCGGCTCAGTGTCCTTCATCGTCACTCTGCTCCTCTTCTTCTTCTGTCCATCTCCGGTTCTTCTTCTTCTTCTTCTTCTTCTTCTGTGTCTCAAACAGCTCAGGCTCCTCATCCTCTGATCATAAAAAATTTAATAATTTAAATCTTCTTTTCTTAAAACTGTCAATCAGTCAATTAACAGATATTTACTCCGCTGCTATTTTGATCATCAGCCAGTCATTTCAGGCCAAAGACGACAAAGGTTTTGCTGATTTTCTTCTATGATAGTAAGCTAAATATCTTTTCTGAGAATTATTAATGAACCAACTTCGCAAAAGAGCTTGATTTCTCACTGTTTGACCAAGCGATGTTGATTTACTAGCTTCATGCTAATACCAAAAAATGCGTCTTTTCAGCAGTCAAACCGGCGGACGCTATGATGTCGAAGGTTCTCACCAGCACTTGAACGCAACACTTTACGAGCATTTCATTCAAATCAAGAAAATCAAAGTTTACGCTCTCTATGAAAAAGAGTTCTTATATCACACAAATGCCTCTGGATGCCCTTCAACACGCGCACGCACGCACGCACACACGCACACACACACACACACACACACCAGCCCCAGTAAAACGTGACTTCCCTGCGGAGCTCTGTGTGGATCTAACCTCTTCATCCCGTCTCCTATAATATTCAAACTGATGGTTTGATATCATCTGATATGTGGATCGCAGCAGGACGGAGCTGAGGATCACAAGAAGTTCAGGGATAAAAAAATACAGAAGGTTTGACATGGGAGATTATTCTAGCGTCCTGAGAGGAGGCCGAACATGTGATTCTTCCTGTTTTTAGGATGTTTTACTGGATATTTAGAAGGGGTCACTTCATCGAAATGACAAAAAAGACACATTTTCTCAGTCGCCTCTATTGTATCATCGTCTAAACAAAAAAATCATCCAGCTTCTTGTGAGGTTTGTCGCTGATATTTCTGCCTTGTCACGAAAACCCGGTCAAATATGTGTCTCACAATTCTGGGCAACCGTCCGTGGCGAAGGTGAGGCTGTTGTAACAAGTTCAATTTCCCCTGAATTACCGTCATCGTTTCTCTTGAACATGCTTGGTTTGCTTTTTTTTTTTTCAACCGTGTCCGATCACTGTCGCGCGACAGTGTTTGGAATTGTTTTGGTTAATCGAGCGTTTCCCGGTTCATTCCGAGCGTGTGCTTCGTCAGAGTGAAGCAACAACAACAAGTGTAACAGTTGTTTTGTTCAAGTGTAGCAAGACGAAAAATAACCTAGTCACAAATGTCATAAACTAGTTTAATCAAGGTTTTTTTAATAGAAGGCCCACACACATCGGCCAGACTCAAACCAACGTCCAGCTTCCTTTACCCGACCACTCTAAGCCTCCTTAACATCGGGTGGCGCTAGTCTCGTGCCAGAACTCCAAAACATGAAAACAGGAAATGACGGAACGGAGAGCATACCGTATTATCAGATTCGAAAAACAAAGCGCACACAGTATTTGTTCGACCTCAGAAAACGTTTGTGGAATACAATAGTTGGCATTAGATCGTTGTGGCTGAGCTGATGGTCGCGTAATAAGGAGAATCGTCACTTCCGTCCCTCCCACACGCTGCGCTGATTTGCTAGCACACCGCCAATCAGAATGGTCATACAGCTGGCTCACAACCAATCCTCAGACTTCGCATGTTGAATCGGATCAGACGCCGTCCGCGCGGTTCCGAAAGCTTCCTAACGCAGCTGAACACACCGAACAGATTTGTTCCCGAACTCGTCCGATTCCGTTTCCCCAAACGCTTCAGACGGCCGACGGTTGGCCCGGCATGTTTCAGGTTTTAAAGGTCGAGTCTGCGATTCTTAAACATGTTGGACATCAACAAATGTTATTACCACATAATAGAAAACCCTGATTATATAAGTTGAACTGTTTTTGTTTCTTTGTCGGGCTGCATTCTCACCCCGCTGAAAACAATATTAGTGAGTTTACATGTACCTGATGTGTCCGCTCACCTTGGCTGTCGGTACACCAGCCCCGCAGGTGTAACTTTACACGCAGCAGCTTTCACTGCTCTCCTCTCTTCTCTTATTCATGTAGTTACACCGTGGCGTCGGGCGGATCGCTTTCCTCCGCATGCTCCCCTCTCTCCTGTACCGTGTCGCCCTGTCGGCTTCTGGTAAAGGATTGCAGGTAACTGAAGACCCTGGCTGACAAAGTGACAACGGTGTTACAGACGGGAGCCTCTTCTGTACATAAAAAAAGCTAAATAATGACCTTCATATTACACAACGAGCTTCTCTAGATCTCGGCCACATTACGTCTCTTGCTGTTTACGTTGCTGTGCTGCTGTCCGGTGCTTCAGTGTTTCACATGTTGTATTTTTCGTGGTTGAAAGTGTTTTTTGTGGCTCGATCAAACTTCGCGACAGACCACAGTGTTCTTTGTATCTTTGACTGAGACAAAAGCCCCTTTTTTAGTTAGAAAACGTGCCACATTTGCAGGCAGGTGAAGGCTGCAATCTGCCGTCTTGTCTATGTGAAAGGGAGGTGTAATACTGCTTCTTTTCAAGAAAGCCGCCACTGGCCCGTGATACCAGTGTCAGTTTCAAAACAACACATCGGCTAAGCCCCTTTTGCAACCTTTTCATACAAAATACCACCTTTCACAGTCCCTGTGATCTGGTTATTGACGACTCTCTTGGCTGTGATGGCTAGCTAGCATCTCCCGGATCTCAGCGGCTTTCCAGTTGCTCATCTTGACGTCCGCGGATGAAGTGACGGACTGACTGCTGTGATCAGCTGTTTCCTGGTTTTAAAACTCCCCCGGCTGTGGGTCGCACAACAGTGCAGGTCAACGACACCTCCGCCACACGTCTCATCGGATTTACATAGCAATGGAGGTGCCAAAAGTGTACCCTCCTCGCCGTCATATTGGCGGACCAAAACAGACCCCCAATATATCTGTCTAAATCTGTGGGCCTAGCTGCAAAAAGGACAGCCAAATTGGCGGGTTGCTGCCTTGTATAAAACTCCCACTCCTCCATCCTTTGGCCTGTAGCAGACATGATCCGCCCTAAAAAGAAACAAATCATGTGCTGACAACGCAGTAACGTTTTGAAATCCTAATCCTGCATCACTGGGAAAAAAAAAAATGGACGTTTGAGCTTCTCTGTGAGTTTGACACTAAAATGTTTTTTTTCCGATCTTCCGCTGAAGGAAGAAAGTTTCTCTGGGCCTGCATTTTCCAATCTGATTTTAAGACCTACGATCCAGATTTACACAGGTGTGATGTGAAAACTTGAAGATATGAATTTAATATTGACATAGACACAAACGTTGATTGTTTGGATCAAACACAACTCCAACTCTGACTCGTTGCAGAACTTTCCAGGTCTTTACTCAAGGCCACTTCCTCCGTTTCACTGAGATGAATCATGATTTGGTTCGGCCCGTTTGACTCTAACCGCTGTCGTTTTCTGGAGAGGACAGTCTGCCTGGTGATGATGAATGAGAAAAGCTGGCGATACTTTGATCCAGACAGAAATGAGATGATTTCTCAGAAATGAAGTTGTGGCTGGTGGACATCACATAAAATTAAATGATTTCCTGTGTGAGGTAGCGCGCAAGATATCATTTCAAGAGAAAAAGGAAATTAAAATGGAGAATGAAAAACAATCCCCCCTCTGCAACTCGAAGAATTCAATGTGAATAGATGATTGGATTTACGGTCCACTGAATAGTTTGATCTCGGGGAAGCATTCATCCTGATTTTTCCTGCTTCTTTCTTTTTGCCCGGCATTAATCCAATATAGAATCAGAACAAAGGCAGACGAGGTTCCTGTCCACGGTGTACCGTGGTTTTTAAGTAATCCTGGCAGGTCGTGCTCCTGCCATTGCCTGTTGGTTACAGCTCTTGTGTCACGATGTGGAGGCTGAAATGTAAGAGACTGTTTCTGAATCACCAGGAAAAAGCAGTTATTTCCAAAGTGTCAAACTACTCCCAGGCATTCTGCATTGTTTTAGTGTGATTTATATATGCAGAAGTGTTTTACTGGTACGTTTTAAGTAATTTATAGGAAGTGTCTCCTTGTTTCTCATGGTTGTTATCTAATTTCATGAACCTCTTGGCTCGCAGTATCAGATAACTGTATTGCTCTTGGAGGCTCAGGCCCTTGTGTGCCGCTGCTCGCCTCCTCCCGCTTGATGAAAGTGTCGTGTTGCAAACGAAACTCTCGAGACGTTCGGCTGTTTATATAAGATTGTGTGCTTGATTCTTCGATTCTATTAAGTCTGAGCCCTGCAGCGTTTGTCGACACTCTCTTTCCCACATGTATTAGTGGCCTGCTGCTATTCATCGAGGCTTTTTGTTGTTTCGCTGCTTCGGGGTAGCATGAAAGTATACAAACTGAAACCAATTGTGCCACTGAGGAACTGGTAGCCTTGAGGCACCATTGTCCCATTTTATTGTCAAAACTCAATTAGCTGTTTTTAATTTCCTGAAAGCCACACAGATAGGCTGGAAATGTGTTTAGTTAGATGTGGCTGAAACACTGTAAAATGTCTGAAATAAACGTGTGGCCTACTTTTTCTAAAGGTCATTTAATCTCCTCTGTTAAATCTAAACCCGAAACATACAAGTGTACAGATAATATATTTATTGTAGTTAGTTGTATTGTAGTTATTGTAGTAAATAATATTTAATGTTAGTTGGTTGGTCCAACACTATCTGAACTGACTTGATAGTGTAAAATGCTAAAAATTAGAATAGCACTCAGTAGAGCGCATACCTCTGCCAGGGCACCAACAGTCCCCCTTTAATTCAAGCCTAACCCAGTATCAAATTAAACATTTATATCCGCTAGTAAAATCCAGATTTTTATTTGGATTGTCTTGAAATTGTACTCACTTGTAGATACCAGTCACCTTTAATATACCTGATTTTTTTTCTCTCATCAAGATCCAAGATTCCCCTGAGAGACTGACCAAATCTGCAAAATTGCAATGTTAAAGAAAGTGAGAAAAATGTTCTGAATCTGTTTCTTTGTCCGGCCAAATCCCGGCTCCGGGCTGGGCTGAGCTGCATGCCGAAGTGTCCTTGAGCAAGATACTGAACCCCAAATTGCTCCTGATGTGCAGTTGGCACCTTGCATGGCGGCCGCTGCCATCGGTCAGGGCCCTGCGATGAGCTGGCGACTTGTCCAGGGAGTACCCTGCCCTCTCCCGGAGACAGCTGGGATTGGCTCTGGCAATAAAACGCCACGACCCCATAATAAAAGGGATAAAGCGGTTACGGACAATGACATGGCATGTTTCTTTGTCTGGATCCATAAGTGCAAACTTATTACATTTTTTTTGTTAAAGTATAAGTGAAAATCATCCCTTTGTTTAGTCGAAATCCCTAAAAAGAAAAAGAAAAAGTAGTAATAGTAGCACGAAGTTAGTTATGCGCTGTGTCTCTGCTGTCTGGCTGGCAGTGTTATCATCAGCCAATCAGAAGGTTGATTTAATGTCATTTTTTTAAACATGGGTTCAAAAAATTAAGTAAAGTCTGAGTCCTTTTAAATCCTGCTGCATCTATTATAGAAAATGGAGTCTTGATGATGAGAGAAGTCTCATGGCATGGGGAGTGAAGCTGCTCGGTAGTCAGACAGCAGCTTCACTCCCGAGCTTCACTCCCGAGCTTCACTCCCCAGCTTCACTCCTCAAGTGTTACTTCTGTAACGGATACTTCTGTATCTTTTGCCAGGTGGCAGCAGGCTGAACAGACAGTGGCTGTTGTCTTTCAGTAGTACTACTACTCCTCTCATATGCAGCTCATATACATCTAATGTGAACATGCTATAACTTGTATGATACGATGTGGGTTGACATGCAAAACTCTATGAGCACGGTTGTGTTTACTACATACAATTAAAGTGCAAAAACACAGATGGCAATAACAACTCCTACAGCTCAGTTTGAGTCCACCTGCTCCCCCTGAACAGCAGCTGCTGCCCTGCTGTTAAACTCGATACTGACCAATTATTCAGAAGCCGACATCCACCCTGCGAGAATGGAGTTTGCAATTACGATTCTGAGATGTAAAAACCACACCACGAACTTTATCAGCTTTTTTCATTTCTCCCAGGTGGGTTGTATCTGGACATTGCATTTACTGAAACCTGGCTACAAAACCAGTTATGCCATTTTGTTTTTCAATTATCTTCCTTTTCTTTTTTTCATCAGGACTCTTCAGAGGAGGTAATGTCAAGTGAGCTGACTGCCAGTCAAGGACATGTTTCTTTTATAAATGGTGTTACATTGAGAGATAAATGCATGATGTTAGCAGGCGCTGTGACATCGCAGAAAAAAAACTGGGAACACGGTGACCTGACACTGAGCGAAGTGTGTGTGTGTGTGTGTGTGTGGTGTGGCTGTTGATGTAACACACAATCATTTTGCTCTGATTGTGTTTTGCGTGTGATGCCTTTGTTTCTGTACACGTGTGCATATCATGTACAGTTTAATCCCTCCTAAAGGCTATGCACTGCCTGTTCCTTACTTTTAATTTAAATTAAAACATTTTTTAAGTGATTTTAGGATACAACATGATCCCTCTAGAACATTCATGCCATGTAAAGTTTTAACCATTAACTCTTGTGTCTTTAAAGGTGTTTAACTTTAGAATGGAGCTCTTCTTCTGCCGTCTGTCTAGTCTGCTTTGCAGAAAGCTTGTGCAGACACAACCAGGCCTGAGGCATTTCAGCAAGCTCACTGATGCGACTGTAACTCTTAGAACAGTTAAATTACCCAGCTCGGGAAATCAGGTGTTTTTTGATGGTCTTTGTTCACTAAATCCATAACCATAAATCAGATATTCAGTCTTGTTGTCAGTGATTAGACCCGGCTAGCAAAGCTTTCCAATGAGCTATTTACATAAATCGTAGCTCTTTCAGAAGCTGAATAATCCAACCTGGCAGTCGGGTGTCTATCGGGGGTCTCTGTACAGTAAATCCATAATGATATATCCAATTTCCACTCTTCTTTTTATCTTTGTCCTTATGGTCATGCATAACTTGATTGTGCGTTACAGGGTTGAAGTTATACAACCATTATTACACAAGGAGATCACACCACCAAAAAAAATAGAGGAAAAAAAAAACAGCTCAGGGCTCAGAGGGTCTAGTTATTAAACAGGAGACGTGTCAAATGGCAGGCGACTGTAACAGGATGACAGCCACAGTCTGCTTTCCATTGTTAGAGAATGCAGTGAAATGTTACAGGACACGTTTTCACCAAAGATCAAATAACTCCTGGTCAACAAAATGAGACTGAATTTACTTTTTTTCTGAGTGAAAAGTAGCAGTGTCTTTCCTAAATCGACCAAAAAGTCAGTGATGAGGATGCACGCAGTGGATTCAGGCTGTTTACAGTCACATGTATCACCTTTCAGTACTTTGACAGTTCAGTGATAGTTCTGAGTTTGCAGCACCTGGTTTTGTTCTGGACTGAACTCTGCATTTTTCGTTTTTTGTATCAGTGCTCCCCTCTGTTTCCTGTAGGTTACACAACACCCACAGGAAGAAAAGGGAAACGTCTACTGTGGGAACTAATCCCCCTTAAACACAACGTAGCGCGACATCAAACAAGAGGAAGCCAGTGAAATGTTAATCTGATAACACGCAGCATGCGAAGATAAAAGGGGTAATGACTCGGACACCTGTGTCAGGAAGTGATACTCATTAACATTTTTGTAGCAAGAAAGATTTTTTTTCTCTCATCCTGAATAATTTAACACAAGTGTGACATTCGTTGTTACTTGATTTTCCCCCTAGCTGCCTTTTTCTAGAGCGTTGCATGATCATATTTTGGATATTTTGCTTCTTTTAGTTTAAAACCAGAGTCGGAATTAAAAGGATGATATAAAAGATGTTACTGTGACCAGATGTAGACGCCACATCTGAACAGAAAGACAAAAGAGAAACATCCACTGTAACTGAAAACCTGTCGAATGAGAACTGATCTGTGATCTGTGGGAGGCTTTTTCAGCGTGTGTGTATTTGAGCATTTGAGGAGAGCAATAGCGAGTGCGGGTCATCTCAGGTTCACATCAAACCTGTTCTCATTGTCCTCAAAGTGTCTGTCGGAGGGAGACAGAAAGAGGAAAAGACAGACGGGGGGGGAAAGATGCAGGGATGAAACGAGAGTACGTGATCATAAGACAGGAGAAAACTGTTTAACGCAGAAATTCACAGCGCTGCGTTCAGCGATCTTCGTGACTTTTCTGAACCAGGGGGTCACAGTGTCGGCTTTCCACCCGCCCTCGAGATTCTACTTTATGAGAGAACAAGACTTCAATGCAAAGTCACAATCCATAATCCAAATGTCAATGAAAAGAGTTGCCTGCCAAAAGAAACACCACAAGATGGCTTGAAAAACACAAAGGTATGTGACTACGCCACAGACGTTTTTGATCAAAACAATATTCAGTTTTTAATACTCACATATTTAGTCTTCGGCCCCAGGAGGTGCATATTTCTGTCCTTCCCGCTCTCTCTAGGAAGCTTTCTCACCCCCCTGCTGCGACCAGTAGAGATCAGTTACAGTTGTGTGTGCGCACATGTGTGTCTGTGTGTGTGTGTGTGTGTGTGTGTGGATACAGTCTCAAATCTCTCAAATCATCATATTTTGTTTCCGCCACTGCCAAGAAGTCTGGATGATTTATGGTCGCATACCAGCACACGCACTTACACATGCATGCACGCAAACAGTAACACGCCGCACTGTACGTAGCTATTATTACATTCATGTTAACCGATTATAACCGGAGCTTTTACGTCTTTACAACAATTTCATACTTGTCGTACAAAAATGAGTGAAATCCTTTTCCTTAGAGCGGCGACCACCGACAGCCCAGGACAGAACACGAGTTCCCTCATCCATTCAGCCTATAATGGAGATGTGGCGGACTTAATTGTGTAGCAAAAAAATCAAGGATTATAGAGTACGACATCTCAACGGTGTCATTACTCTATATTACATTGTGCAATCAACATTTACTGCATAATGATTTGTCTATAGCCAGTTTAAGTGCAATTATGCAGAAAGACCCCTTTTCTGTTTAATGTCGCAGGAGGTAGAGGTGAAGCTAATCATACGTAATTACTTTACACACTTCTTTTCACTCAACTCCCCTTTAGCCCAGAGATTTACTTACTCAGTGCTGAACAAGTAGTTTACATACTCACTTACTACGCATGTATCTGGAGGGTATCACCCTACGGCACACGTAAGCTTGATGTCCAATTGTTGACTCTGATGTTTTTACTGACTCCTGAACGTGTCGCATCCCTGTACTGGCGTGACACTGCCCCCGACTGTTCACGTGCATACCGCAGCTTGAGTACGCGTAGCGGTTAATATCCGAGGACGTGCACAGCTGACGCCCCAAACGGACGCGAGCCAGCCCTCGTGCGTGTTTATCTTCAATCTTGCATTGGCCACACGACCATGTGGCTGCGAGGCAAAGCTGAAAGTCAAAAAATGAATAAAGGGGACAAGCGTCTTGGTCGTTTTTCATGTCGCTCGCCTGTGCAGATGACGCAGGAGATTAGATTTCTGAATGGATATAAATAAAACCCTGGCTTGCCTCCAAGAACAATATTCGCAGTGTCTTTAACAAGTTATGGTTTCACTTATTTCTCTTCACAGTTCACCCACCCAGTGTTGAGGACCGGAGCAGCCTTTTTAGTTCTATTTTATTTTGCGTTCACGTCAATTCATTACAAACAAAGTGCTGTAAACACGAATTCAATGCAATACTGCAATAACAAACGTTCGACCTGAGGATCTTAATTCTCCGGCCTGTGTTTTTTGCCTCAGCGGGTATTCATCTCCAGCTGCTCTGAGTGGATGTGACATATTTGCTCCCCGCTCGGTCAAAACATGTCACATCAAATGAGTCAGACAGGAAGTAGCAGAAAGGAAAACAGGTGGATATCATTATGAGCTACCTGCCAAAGTTGTCTAAGTCTGATGTTGTTGTGTCATTGTTTTTTTGTTTTTTTTGTGATTCTGTTCAGAAGTTTATTTGACGTGTATGCGATGTGATTTAACGTTTCCTCTGGATGCAGACGATGTTTGGGTCTAAGTATAGTGTAAACATTCCCGGTACCCGATTATAAACAGTCAGCCAACATAAAACAGATTGCTATCCAAATAATATGTATGTATTATTTACATAGGCTCAGACTTCCTCCCTCCCTGCACACATACATCAAATAATAATTTGCTACAGTACGGAGCGTAACTCCAGCTGTAGCGCCAAATGTACTTTGTGGGAGCAGCACACCCACCACTCTTCATTAATGTTCCTCCAATCATTATTTAGTAATTATCCTCTGTCTTGGAGCCGGTAGATCCCTCGTGAAATGTTGATAAGATGTAAATGACCTTCGGTACTTGGATATAATCTTAAATCCTGAGTGCAGCTTCTTGTTTATGAGATGCTACATGAGAACCAGCAGCAGTAGGGGCAGTCGTGTTTTATGCATTAGCAGCACAGATTGAGCTTCAGTGTGCAGACCAGAAGGGAGAAACGCCTGCAAAAACAAGTTTGAGCAGAAAATTAATAAGACTCAACTACTTCACCCACGTCAGTCTCAACACTAGCCTGTGGGATGACTGGATAATGATATATAATAAACAATGTCATCGAGCCAACTCAGACTTTTTCTTCAGTTTCGAAAAACAACAATGGTTGGAGGATGGATTAGTTTCCAGCTAGAGGTTCTGTGCTCAGCTTTCAGAACATACAGCACCTCCGGCTGGGTGTCTGATGGATGAATCTATAAGTAAAACCTTTGTTACATTTAAAAAAAAAAAAACAGAAGGTATAATTGATATTTTGGGGAATAACCCAAACAGTGACATCGCAATATGGTGAGAAAAGGCACATTGTGAGGGCTTCGATATACTCGGGTCAGATTTGAGATAAGTTTGAGATGTGAATGATATGACTGGAGACTAAGAAGCTAAGAATTATACACTAAAGGTGACATGAACAAACATAATACACAACTCAAGTGTAGTTATGGATGTTGACATATCTGCATTTTTATTACAAATCCATACACACATGCACCCGTATTCCAAGATCATTGATATACAATTCAACGTTGGATCTAATGCTTCAAAGACACAAGGTAAATATTGCAACTACGGATGAATACATCGCAATATAAAACCGTGAATACAAAACAAGCCCGCTTAATAGACGAGTAACATGTCAGAATTAGGTGTCCAGGTGAAAAATACACATTATACAGAACAGGACAGATAGATTACTCATAGGAACAGAGATATCGGCACCTCTGCTCATTTTGGGGTGTGATGTGTCAAATTACCCCAATCTCAAATCTGTGGATAAGTGTCCTCATTGAGCATACCTCTTTTTTTCTTCTTCTTTATGTCACCTTTAGTGCAGCCAGCCAGAGTTCGTGTTGTCTTGATCTTGATAATGCCGGCGGAAGAGTCTGACGGGTATTGCAATTCGCTTATCCAAGGTCCTCCTGTGTTCTCCACGATATTGACGGCCTAGCTTTTTGCATTTTAGGGAGCATTTTGAATTATTTCAGTGCCCCCCTTCTCTTTTAGAGTTTCATGTCAAGAACAACAGCTAAACTGTAAATGTGTATCACTGAGGGTACGAACAACGTGCGAGTAATCCCATGCTGTTTCCCGTTTTAATGCAAAGGTGCATTAAGAAAGCGGCTGTCATTGGTCACAAACCTGTAATACTGGCTGTAAGAACGTCATCATTTTCAACATGTAATGTAGCGTGTTTGGCATTCCAGTGCAAAGCATCATACCTCTTCAAGTTTTTGCGCAAGGTCCCTGACACACGAGTTTGACAAAATAAAAAACTCCAGCTGTAGATTCCTGCAGGTGTTGTGTGGTCAGCTTTTGTTGATTCCTCTTGCGTTTTCACCAGATGCAGAGGGCTTTAAGGTTGTTCACCCCGACAGGTTTTGGATGAAAGGTTACTCTGTAGTTGGTTTCCAAGATTTAGATTAATGGTTTCTCTCAGAGGGGGCTGCCCTAATTATTCTGCCCCAGCAAGAGCCGGGCCAGGTCTCATTTCCGTCAGGTTTTCAAAGTGGAAAAATACAGCAGCTTCTCTACTCGTCATTTTCTCCTCCTATTTCCACTGAAAATCTGTTTCTCGAAAAAAATATGAGGCATGAGCTGGACCATGCTGTTGTGGAGTGATGCAACATTGCCTAATTTCAGTTCATGTTCAAAAGAACAAGTGCATCATCGTGATGACTCAGCTCTTAAATTCAAAATGCTTCCTCTTATCATTATCGAAACGGGTCAACATTGATTTCTTTAAATAATCAGCACAGTCTTTCCGTGACCTTAACCAAGTAGTATTTAGGGGCCAATGTCACACATCAAAGTCTGAGTAAAGTAATGAAGCATTTTGTGGCTCCAGTGTGAATGTCTGATAAATGGCCTGCAGTGATGTCACTTGAGTCACCATCTGTTAGGGCTGAAGCCTACAAGTGATGAAAATGAAATGCGGCAGTGAAGATCAGTGCAGACTGGCAGGGTAGGAGCACTGGTTGCTAATGTTAATGCCCATAAAGCACAGCTAACGTTAGCGTCCAGTAATGAAGCAGTCTTCTTTTTTATTTGATGGCTTGATTGATGGTGTAAAGCTGCAAATTAATTGCAAGCTTCCATGCTCTTCTGTCTCCATCAGATAAGTGGTGAAAATACCAGGATTGTGGAAATGTTCGGTGACAAAGTAAACACCACCGACGTCAACTGATGATGTATGAGGGTCTTGGAGGGGAAGATTTCAATCACTACCCCTTACGACTCTGTTCTGGGAGGCACGGGGTTCACACGAGAAAGAGGGGTAGGGGTCAAACTTGGACATGAGATTGGGCCAAGGAGCTCAAGACATTGCCGTGGCCTCCAATTTCCCCCTGACATCAATCTGATCGAGCATCAGTGAGATGTGCCGACTAAAAAGCTGAACCATCTCACACCTCACAGGACTCAAAAGATCTGCCATCAACGCTCAGAGCCAAGTCCAATCTAAGGTGGTTCCTCCATGAATTGGACCTGTTCCGGCACGTCCACAGATGCTTGATTTGGCTTGGGATCTGGGGAATCTGGAGGCCATATTTTAAGCTCTTTGTCGCATTTGTGACCATTTACCATACCACACTGCCATCGGGGAGTGCCGTTGCCATCAGGGGGTGTGATTAGTCTGCAGCAGTGCTTGAGTCTTTGAGTCCTGCTACATTTATTTTAGACAGTAGAGTTTTGATGATGAGCTCAGGAGGGGAATGGAGCTGCTCTGTTGTCTGGTTGTATGGCAGTGGATACTTGGTATCTCTTGCCAGATGGCAGTGGGGTGAGCAGACTGTGGCTGGGGTGGGTGCTGTATTTTAGTATCCTTTAGGATCTGTGCAGACATCTCACTTCACTGCTGTCATTGATGATCTGTAGATGGGTATCACTGATGTTCAGGGCAGTTTTAATCACCCGCTGTAGAGCTTTCCTGTCCTGGACTGTATACGAACCATGCCCCAGTCGGGATGCTTTCAATTGCACTTCAAGAATCTCGCTCTGCTTCCTCCCGTAGGAGGTACAGCATTCCTTTTGTTCACCTGCTCCACCTCAACACCAACTTGGATGCAGATATTTGCTCCCATTCAGCCACACAAGATTGGGTTCCAGTTTATTTCAAGGGTGTCTGATGAGGTCGAGGTCAAGTTCTTTGACACCAAACTAGGAAAACCACTTCTTCATGGGCCTTGGCTGAAAATGTCGTTGTATGCTGTAAGATAAGAGTTCCCTTTTTCAGAAGAAGCCCAGTGATGAAACGTTAAAAAAACCTTCCTTGAACCAGCACACCAAAGTACAAGGACTTGGGTGTTTACATACAGTGATTTTGTCTTTTAAGCTATCGGGACTTGCATCTCAACCACTCAGCTACCTTCCTTATTTGTCTGCCATCCACCAGTGAGCCTGTCATTGGAGGTTTTCCAGACTAAAATCAGAACTCTCACTTTACAAGGCTAGTAAATAATGCAGATATGTGAAAATCAGATCTTGTTGTTCACCCAGTAGGCCTCGGCGCTTGTTCCTAGCAAGCAGCACTGTGTACACACCGTAGATGAGAACGGTGTGAAGGTTTCAATTATCATAACTGCCACAAAATGTAGCTGAGGGCTATGGAAGGCAGGAACACACAGTGCTGTACCGGCCAGGCAACCTGCTAACATGATCTGGCGTCAGTGGGTGTTGAGTTATACTGCTGTAATTTGTGTGTGTGTGTCTGTGTGTGTGTGGGTGAGATTGTGCGAAAGAAACTGATAGAGTGAGACTGAGATGGAGAGAGAGAGAAAGTGATGAGAAGCAAAGAGAGTGAGCCAGTGAGAGAGATGGATGGATGGAGACAGTGGCGTGGTATCAGTTGTTTCTGAGTGAGCCAACTGGCTGTCATGATGCCGTCTCGTATATCTCACACACACACACACATACACAGAAACACACACGGCAGTGAAGAGTTATATTATCCTCTGGGTTGCTGGTCAGATGGTTCAGTCTTATCTTATTATTGGCTCTGAGCAGCAGCTCCTCTCTAACAAAAGCGTATAGTGTACAAATAAACTGCTGTAATATCTTGCCTTGTTTCCGCCACATGGTACCCTCAGGCTCCTTTGACTCGGCTCACTTTTGGTACCAGGTGATTTTGTTTTCCACTGCGGATAATACCCCCCTTCATGTAGGCAGGACTCTTAGCTGATCAAAGCGGCAAGGAGACAAACTTTGTTGAGCAAAAGGCGGAGGGCCACAGGACTGAAGGCTGCTGAGAGAAACAAACAGGAGAGTTTGGGAAATTCTACATCAGTACGCAGACGACTGCGGTCGCTCCGTTGTCGCGCAAGAGATGATTCCAGTGACGATTTTCTTCGTGATCAATCAGAGGTGTCAATCAATGTTTTTACTCCACCGTTTAGCAACAGCTCAGCTCGCTTGAATCTTAGAAACGGCAGCAAAATAGTCTAAAAAAAAACAAACAGGCACAGCTGACAGGTTTTACGGTTACATTCACGTCAAAGAAAGCCGGCTGAGCCGTGAGCGGGGCCATGCAGTCAGCACCGCCTCATGCCAAGGTGTGCGATAGTCCCACCGATCCACTAGAAGATAGCATGTGAGTGTCACCATTTACCTCGTCTGGGCATGAAAATAACACTTGCGTGTGAAGGTACAGTACCACCAGGGAAGCCAGGAAGTCCATGACAGGAGGGGGTGGGGCTGGACTGGAGAGATTTACTCAAGAAACCAAGGTCCAAATCCTTTGTGACGACGATAGTCGTAAGATAGTCCATGATCTTTTTATTAACCTAACCAATAGTTTTCATGCCTGTTTCCCTACAACAACCTCTACTACTGGTAACTGTCTACAAATCTGACTGCTTGATTATTTGTCCAGTCCAGGCAAAAAGCCTTCAGCGAGAACCAGAACCACCTGAATCTCTAAAAGAAGAATGTGCTGGCGTGGGCGGCGACCGAGAGGTCTGGAACCAGGGAAGATTTATAATGCTGGAATAAAAGAAAAAAACAGATCAATCTCCATCAACGGTTGAAAGATCTCCGATGAACTCCAGCAACAACTTCCGTTTCTAGCTGCAGTAGAAATCGAGGCTGCAGCCACATGCTCGTTATGAGTACCGGCTCGATTTGTTTAAAGGCCGTTACTGGTTCTCTTTCAGAAAGTGACTGAATTATGCATATTCAAACAGTAAACTACTCGTGATGAACTCTTTTGTTTGTATGCAATGTACGGGGGGGGGAATACAGGTGCCATTCTACAACTATAAAATCAGCTGAAAAACATTTGACATTTAATTCCCAGTTTGTTTGATTCCTGTCCTTCGGTGGAGACAACTCAGCTGCCCAGGCCTGATGAGCTGTGACACTATTGACTCTCCTGACTGGGTGGTTAGGTCATCACATTAGGATGTGGACTCACTGTATGTCTTTACGGTTTATGTAACTCTGAGTGCTGTATGTATAGCTCTGTGTACACAAGGTATTATAAAATGTATAAGAATGGAGGTAATCTAAACAAATATACACTAGATGTCATTGCAAAGAGGATACTTATGTTTTCTCCTCGTTGAGATTTGCCCGCTGTAGCTTTTGGCTGAAATGTAAATGATGTTTTGTACATGTTAACACCTTTTTGCAGAGATGTTCGTAGGGTAGTAAAAAAAAAAAAAGTCGATGATAGACTGTTTCCAGTTTCATGCTTCGTCTGTGGTCATCTTCTGTATAGCTGTGAGCACACATGCACACTTCTTGTCACGAATGCAGAAGTGCAGCTGCAAGTTGATGAGTAATGTGATTTCAGTGTGTGTCTGTGTGGGTGTGAGCCAGTTACAGGCTTCTGCTGATCAGTCTGGAGTGGAGCTTCAGTAAAATTCCTAAATGTGACTTTAGGGGCAGATTTTCTCTTTTATTTCCTCTAAGTAGCTTCATTAGCTCAAGTAATTACTTCACACCATCTGACGCCTCATGTGCAGCTCGTTACGACTCTTCTTCAAATACGTGTTTACTCTGAGTGATATCTTTAGACCTGAGACTCAGTATAATGGCTGCAGCGTCCCATCAAACGGAAACGTTACAGATGTCCTGTTCCGATGGCTTTTGTGTCCTTACAAACCGTGAGTCAGTGTCAGCTGCACGGCTCGAGTTTGCAATGACTGACGCCAGCAGCTCCGTGGTTAAGAGGTTTCGACACTCTATGTCTTACTGACGGGTAACTGTAGCGGAATGACAAGAAACGAGAAGAAAAGAGGGAAATGGAAGACCAAGATGAAACCTGGGTACCTTGCGGTTCTCGGTTGGCTGCGGCGCAGGATGAAGCTCAATCGGTAGCTAACGTAGCTAGCCGAGGAATGCTAGTTACCGCCTGAGGAAAAGGTAATGTCAAACTCAAGGCGGTAGCTAGTTTGGACACGTAAGTTACGTCATCTCAGTTACCAGCGCCAACGTATCATTGGCCGGTTCAGTGGTCAATGATGATGTTTATCCTTTGGCAAGGATAAAGCATCCGCCAGCTTATCAGTAGCAAACATTTTGTCCTTTATCCTGCAGAGGTTGGCGTCTTTTTTAAGTGATGGGAAATATATTAATTAGTCATATACCGTAAGTTAGATAATAAGATTGATCCCGGAAGCAGCTACTTGTCAAAAGCTACCAAAATCTGACTTCTAGCTCCTTTTAAAGCTTCTGATTCATAACACCCCAAAAAACAAGCTATTTTTTATTTTTTTTTAACCCTTTTGTGTTATATGAAAATCAATTGGTGAGCTTTAGAGGTGCTGCTAGGCAGATTTTGCACACCTTTGTACAGTGTGGAGTTAGCTGGCAGTGTCATATTTATGAGCGTGATATCAATCTTGTGATCTAACTCTCGGCATGAGAGAGTGTTCCAAAAAATGTCTAATGTTTCCTTTAACCCCTGAGTCACCGGTGCGCCGCCGGGTATAACACCGGCATCTTTCTTTCATCTCCGGGCCGTCTTTCATTCTGATCCCTCGCAATCGTGCCAGTACCGAAAAACTCAGATAAAAAAACAAAAACAAGGTGGATCGTTGGAGGTAGTTATTATTAGATTTTTCCAGGTTTCCACCGGTCAAAGAAACTTGAATCCGGCGTTCATAATCAGTGTTGTCGCTGGACTCTGTCGGGCTTCTGAAGATCTGAAGCATGTCGGTGGAGGGCGTGAGGTCTGCTGATCCTCCTGCCTGCTGCTGCAAATCTTCCGTGGAACGCTGCGATGACAGGCGGCAGCATGTGTTCGGCAGACAGACGGAGCAGAGATCTACGAGCTGTGTTCACCGAGCGCTGGTGGAAAATGATTTTGTGTTACATCAGATTTAAATGGCACTGAGACTCTTGTAGGATGCAAAGTTCTAAGAAATAAGAAAAATGTTATACGGAACATTAAAAGAAAAGGATTGCGTTCAAGTTTAAAGGGTAACACCACCAAATTTTGCACATTAACATGTTTTTACAGGGAGAACTACAGCAAATTTGATAAAAAGTAGTATAGAAGCGTTTTGTGGCTCTTGAGGAAGCTGGAGGCAATCTGATAAATCACCCCCAGTGATGTCACTGAGTAGCTAAGTTGCATTGTGGGTAATGTAGGCACTTGGTTCGAAAAGTTAGAAGAATGGATTTCTTTTTAAAAAAAGCTGATATCTCTGGTTCTGCTGTCTGGTTCTGCTGAGTGGGACTTGAACCGGTGACTCTAAGGTCACCGGTTCAAGTCCCACTCGGACCAAAATAAATAATGGTGTGGACTGGCAGTTGGAGAATGCTGGTTCACATCCTGGGCATTGCCGAGGTGCCCTTGAGCAAGGCACCGGCCCCTAACACTGCTCGTTGGGCGCCGTGGCATGTGTGGCAGCCCCTTCGCTCATCTCCTCTACACTGCATGTGTGTCTGTGTGTGTGTGTGTGTGTGTGTGTGTGTGCGCACCTGTGTGTAATGTGAGTGGAAAAAAGAATTTCCCAATTTGGGATTAAAATAGTATATAAAATTAAATTAAATTAAAAAAACGACGACAGCTCACCTGGTCGTA
>OMLP01013300.1:0-34018 GCA_900302685.1 Spondyliosoma cantharus | reverse complement strand
TTTTTTTTTTTTTTTTTTTTAAATTTCTTCAGTGGAGCAGAAACACCCTCAAATCCAATTCATGTTTACTAACCAGAGAAGCTAATTTGGCCAGGGAGGAAGTTGATAATTTACCAATTTATTATGTATTCAATTATTTTGATACGTTTCTGTATTTAA
Organism: Spondyliosoma cantharus; assembly: GCA_900302685.1. Lineage (NCBI taxonomy): Eukaryota > Metazoa > Chordata > Actinopteri > Spariformes > Sparidae > Spondyliosoma > Spondyliosoma cantharus. The sequence continues at coordinate 33,859 of OMLP01013300.1, read as the reverse complement.
TTGTATTTTGTATGTATTAGCTCATTTCAAAAGTAGTTTTATGCATTTCATGGGAGTGAGAGAGAGTTTCTCATCTTTTCTCTGCTCATTTACCATGTTCATTTAACAAATAGACCACTATTCAAAATACTTCTATTGGCATTTGATGTGAATATTGTACTATTCTTATCGGCATAACATGAATCATCAGGTTTTTTCACAAGCTTGTGGAGTCCATGACAGCTCAAGTGCATTCTGTCATTAAACCGAAAAGGGAATCTAGCAAATACAGTAATGTCAGAATATGGTATTCAGATTCAACTTTTCCCTTAAACTTTCAAACTGATTATCATTTGTAATTAAAAGAAATATTACAAACAATTGCAAAATAGTCTTTTGACCAGTACTTTCGAACGTTTTGCCCCTGTAGTAGATGTAAAATCAATAAATCTCTAAACTTTTTGTCACCAGCCTCAAGTGACAAATATCACAGATCCAGCCAGGGACTGTAGAATTTCTACATTTCATTAGATGTGTATTTAGATGTATAAATCCCAACTAGACTTAATTAACAGAGAAACGCACACATGAATAGAATATATACATCAATTCTTACTGTTTTTTTCAATACCCAGATGCAAGTAAAGTAAAGTAAAGTAAAGTAAAGCATCAAGGTGCTCGGCAAAGCTCAAGGTAAAGCTTTAGCTGATAACAAGCAGGATAAAGACTTCTCTGGGCTTTAGGGGGTCAAAGGTCACCAAATAACAAGCTGTCAAACTCAGATATCTGGAGCAGGTTCATTATTAAGCTGTGTGAGGCTGCATCTGAATCAGTTGATGTATGGATTAGTTATGCCTCTTTCATAGTGATTTCTCCCTTTAATTTTCCTGCACTACTATAAAGCTGAGCCCTTTGCAGAGAGAACTTAAGGCACTAATAAATACAGGGGAAGATTTACTTATTGAGTTTGTGCTGTAAGATGAGGACTATCAGATCTCTTTACTGGTTCTCAAACATTTTCACAAATTTAAAATGAAATTGAACAATGACACCAGGCAGCTTCAGAGGAACATGTTGCACTTTTTACTCTGCTGAATTGAGTGTGACACACACACAGGCATTAATACAACAGAGATCTTTTTTTGTAGATCTAGGACATTTGTCTGGAGCCTGCTTGAAGAAAAGGTTTTGAGTTGTTGCTCAGGTGTCTTTGCTTCGCATGTTACAGCAGCAGCATTCCGGTTTCTAAGGCTGAGGGATGAAACTAAAGATCCCATAATGCACATTTTCTGGACTGTCTACTAAAATAGGATTAAATGCTTTAATGTTCCAAGAAGGTGTCATTTTTATCAGATTGTCCATTGCTGCACCGCCTATTTTTACCCTCTGTTTATAAGCTCCATTTTAGTGTCTGTCTGTTTAAGCCCCCCCCTCCCAACACACACACACACACACACACACACACACACACACACAAAGAGCCCAGTGTGCTCTGATTGGTCAGCTCTCACAGGCCTGAGTCGGCTGGTGTCACCGTCTTTCCGCATGCAGTATGCACGTATGAATATGTATAGTTTTCTTCTCACTTTTCCTTTTGAACCAGGAAATACTATCTGAACCAAAAGCCTCAACAGGCCTCATACAAATCTGCACTTTGTCACCAATTTCAGTCACCCAAGCATCGCTCTCTGCAGGTTTTTGTTCCTTCTTGGCAGTTAATGAGCCGCTCTTTCTGTTTTTCACCCCTGGCGGAACACAATTGATGACCCCTGCTGCACAGGAGGAGCAGTAGGTGGAGTGCAGCAGAGAGGGACTTGAGTTTTCGGATAATGGGAAGCCTTTGCTTGCAGCATTTATGGAAAGATGTAGTGTGTTCATCAAAGTTGAGACTGGAAGTTTTGAGTGGTACACGGTCAAGAACAGGCAATTATATACAATCAAATACTCTCTCTGTCTTTTCTTTTCTTTTCTTTTCATAGAGCCCTCATTTCAGTGACTTTGTGGATGAGTTGACTGAGTATAAGACCAAGAACATTATCGCCATCCCCATCATGAACGGTAAAGACATGGTGGCCGTCATGATGGCCATCAACAAGTTGGACGGGCCGCACTTCACTGCGAAGGATGAAGAGGTAACATCTAATACTTGTCTGTCCTGGAAATTCACCCTCGGCAGCTCACTCCATTCAGTCACTCGGATAAAATTAACTTTTCAGATTTACTCAGCCTTTTTTTGAAACCTGATACAAAGGGCCACAAACCCAGCGTCCGTCTCAGCTTTCATGGGTTTTTCCTTGTTTATGTCACTTCTCTAAACTTTCTCCGTTAGTAACTGGCTCCCTGACTGAGCAGGGATACAATACAATTAAACTCAGTCTACCGAATAATTGTTAATGAATTCTGCTATAAAATCCACATAAAACTATATGAAGTAGATGTAGCGTCTGTCGTCCATTGTCAGTTTTGTCCCGACTCACATTTCTTCAGCAGTTGTTTTCCTGCTTCTTCAGTTTTTCAGTGGTATTTTGGATGAGCATCCCAGGACCCTGTTGTCAAGTCAACTGATAACATATAATGTCTCATAAGGAAAGAATAAACCTCTTTACTATCGAAACAATAAAAACGTGATGCAAAGTGTTATCACAATGTTCGTGACATTAGCTGTTCTCAGCCGCTCCCAAAATGTGTCCTGAATGCATGATGCATCACTGGGAAGCCCTCTGTGGCAGTCAGTAAAAAGTAAAGGAAGAATAGATTGTTACATTTGTTTTATTGTCACCAAACATGACAGTTTGATCCGACACAGGTAAAAGTGACTGACATATTATATAAAACAGCTTGGCCTTGCTAATAAACAACAATCACATCCATCTCTCAGTATTACACAAAGCAGCCAAAAGTGTGTGCTTTTTTTTTTTTTCCAGACCCTGAACAAGTTTCTCAACTTTGCCAACCTGCTGCTGAGAGTTTTCCACCTGAGCTACCTGCACAACTGTGAGACCAGGAGGGGACAGGTGAGGCTCCATTCAACCAGTATAGGCTATTTGTTGGTCACCTGTGCAGAAAGACCCCAGGCTCCCTTGCAAAGAGACCCCAGGCTTCCTTAAAAAAATGCTCAATTTAGTAAGTTGAGTATTTTAACTTTATAAACGTCTCTGGCAAGTCCTTAATTGTTTTGGCCTCCTTGTAAATTCTGCAGATATTATACATTAAGTCTGTTCTTTGTTTATGTACAAAAAAACAAAAAAAAATTGTATGTCCTGGTGGTGTATTTATGTGGAAATAGAATGGGGAAGTGAGATCTTACTGCAAGTGGTCACTCGAGACCAGGCGTGAACTCACTGAATTAAAGCAGTCCACTTGTGCTTGGATCACTCAGGACGGATGTTAACACCAGGTCTGAACAGGGCCTTAGACTCAAATGCTTTTTAGAGCCTGTGTGAATGACAAGAATGTGCATGGATCCACATTTTTTTCTCTCTTGATGACATGAATATGTGGTACAAACGAAGATGAAAATTAAAATGGAAAAAGAGACATTCAACCGAGTGGGGTATCTCAGAGCTCAAACTGTAACAGAAATATGTTTCAGGCAGGTAAAAGAGGCAACAGTTAGATAGGAGGAAGGTTTCCAGGTTCAACCATGTGGTCAACTGGGTTCATGAACTTGTACATGAAACTTCACGTATTGTATTCTGCTCCATCGTCCAGGTGTTGCTGTGGTCGGCCAGCAAGGTGTTTGAGGAGCTGACAGACATAGAGAGGCAGTTCCACAAGGCCTTGTACACAGTCAGGGCTTTCCTCAACTGTGACCGTTACTCTGTGGGTCTGCTGGACATGACCAAGACCAAGGTGGGTTACCACAGATACACAGCAGCAGTCAAGGATAAGCCTGAACACAAACAAAACAATGAATCCACTGTTTGTAGATCTGGGGATGGTCAGGACATTACCAAAACACACATGTAGTTGTTTATTGAAGTTCAGATTTCTGTTCTGGACATTTATAAAAATGTGCATAAGATGTAATTACAGAGATTCATTTACATATTTAAACATAAAATATCAGAAAACTTACAAAAAACGAACTGCCTTAATGCAAGCAATCAACTGTGGATGTTTCTTTTGGATATAGTTAGAAATGTACCTCATCCACTAAAAATGTATGGAATGTACAATACAATAGGTTTTCTCACAATGATCTGTTCTTAAACTTAAGCTCATATCCTGTAGCTTTTCTTAAACTGTCTTAAACTTAAAATTTTAAATTGCAATAGCACTTACATACAACAAACTTTACAGTTGTATTCTTATGTATATTCTGAAGTTTTTGCAGAGGAGTTTGTTTATTTGTCCTTCACACTCTGATTTATAGAACATTTTATTCCTAAAGAATATATTTGTTTATGGCTTAAGGTAGATGTTCATGATGTATGCACTGATAAAGAGATAACACCTTTGACTCTAATATGTCAGCAAAATGAAACAAGAATTTCGAGCTGTGCTTCGTTCAGCGTTCAGGTTTCTGTTGTGGAAATGTATTGAAATTGGTGTATTTTTGATTAGATAATGCCAAATTTGCTAATTTAAACATGTTTCAATGTGCATTGTCGAATGGGGAAGTTTCACAGTGATACTGGATAGAATATTTTACCCTATCTTCCTGTCGTGTCTCCCCTTACATAGTCAGACTAATAAAACTTGAATGTAACAGCAGATTATGGAGCATTGATCTACATTTAGGGCTTAAATTGAGCTTTAAGAAGCTTGACTGCAGCAACGGTTTCACAAAATCCTAGAACCTGAAAAACATCCTGGAAAAGAAGAACCTCTGCATACTACAAGAGGCCTTTACAAATGTTGTGTTTGTGTCTGTGTCTGTACCGCTCTCATCCCAGCTGAGTTTTGATGAGATCTGTTTTCTCCTCTTTTGGGAAGAGATATTTTCAGAAACTCCTTCTTTGTCTAATCTGCTCGATTTTTCCATATCAGTGTAGTTTTTTTTTGTTGTTGTTGCTTTTATCTAGTGAGTCAAAACAGGAAACCCATCTTAAAACCATCTTCTGATCAGTGTCTTTCCATCTCCATGTGCATATTGTCATGAATACCACTTATTGGCTGTGGTTGTCACCTAATTACAAGCAGCTGCCGGTTGAATCCTAACACCTGCTATCTGAGAACAAACACATGTTGTCTGCCTGCACAGATGGCTGTCTGCTAACAATGCTGGATTTCATGAATGCATCACTTAAGAATAAACAAAACTAGTCGCTCAGCTTTGAGCCCATAGTTTGTAAACTTGTGCACTTTGTGAGGAGTCTGCTGGCATCAGCTTTCCAGGCAGAATGGTAGTGACGGCTGTAGCTACAATGACCAGTGAGAGCATCTAAATAATGAAACTACAGAAGCAGTGGTATCAGCTGTGATGTCCCACCGTATATCTTCATCTATCTATCTGTCTGTTTGTGTGTGTGTGTGTGTGTGTGTGTGTGTGTATGCTTGTGTGGGCAGGAGTTCTTTGACCTGTGGCCAATCCTGATGGGAGAAGCTGCACCATATGACGGACCCAAAACTCCTGATGGCAGAGTGAGGAAATCCTTACTGCTATAACTGTTACTGCTTCAGTCATTGTCCTATTACTAATTATGCAGGTAACACTGAAACGTGTTGCAGGATTTCCATGTGCCCAGTGGGCATTTTTGGTTCAAAGAGGATGAATCCCATTTTCTTTTTACTGTTCCTCATATCTTGCTTTGTGTACCGACACTATGCAAAATGTTCTTGTATACCAACAACTAGTGGATTGATAGCATTCCATAACACCAGTTGAACAAGTTAATGCCCCCAGGACTATGACTTTTCTCTAGGGCCACCCTCAAGACAAACTTGAGATGTTCAACACTTTCAAGGCTCTACAATGTTTTGTTTGGATTCAAGTATTTAGATGTCAGTCTTTTTTAGACTTAGACACGACTTTATTAATCCCTTTGGGAGGTTCCCTCTGGGAAATTGAAGTTCCATATCACACTCAGCACTGTTACATATACATATACATAAAAAATATAAAATAAAATATAATGAAATACAATTTAAAATACAATTTGTCCAGGTTACTTGACATATACATACTGTGACAACAAAATATATTCATCTTTACATAAACATTTGGAATTTCTTTTATGTGGCTCTTTGGCTGCTCCAACTTTCAATCCAATAATAATAATATGATATTCTGCACTGGTAACATAAAAAAAGACCATAAATGACTTTCAGTTTATATTTCCTCTCTCCACAATGTCTTGCTGATTGTTATTTTGTTTGTCCTCCCAAGGAAATTATCTTCTACAAACTGATCGACTACATCCTTCATGGGAAGGAAGACATCAAAGTCATTCCGTGAGTCACAGCACAGATCGTGTTTAAAGGAACCCTGTCAGATCGAACTGTTAGCAGAAGCATTTCTTTCTTTTTTTTCTAAGTTTGGGTCCCTGTTTTGTCTGTTCTTGTGCACGTGGACATTAACACCAGGACACACGGGCGTGGGCAGAGCTTTGCGGTGCTACTGCACCCCGTGTTTCCTCAGCAGTGGACATCAGACAGATGACAACAGGACACTAATGTCATCTCTTCCTCCCTGACAAAACCAAAACATTTCTAATACCGCATCCTTACATTTTTTCTATAACAGCAGATCGGATAAGCTCCGAGTCCAGACCAAGCATTGTATAGCCATTTTATTAATTCACAAGTCAGTGACATTCTGTTCCAGTACTGTTTTTCTGCCATCTGACATTGTGGATCTTCTGGTCATCCTCAGGAATCCTACACCAGATCACTGGGCCCTGGCCAGCGGTTTACCAACCTATGTAGCAGAGACCGGACTGGTGAGTCAGTGTGTGTTCTTTTTTTTAGAGCTGCTGTCCTCCTCATTTTTCTTTGCTCTAGGATTGTGAACAAATCTCACTCAGTGTTGTGAAATGAGCAAAAATTCCCAAATGCAGTTTGAAGAAGAACATTTTTTGGTTTCCACGCAGCATTTTTACATTGTTTCTCACTCCATAAAGTTTCATTAATTCATCTTTAATTAGCTCTGATTTGTAAACTCCATGACCTCATTTACTACCATGCTGTTTTAAAGTCAAACTATCTCCTACAACAACATACACAAATCCAACAAACCCTCAACAATTTAATGTTTCAGCTTCATTTCATGGCTCTGACGACATTGGTTCAGGTACCATATGTCATGGCCCTGTAAAGAATCAGTCAAATTCAGAAACTGCTGTGACTGAATTGTCTTTTTATGACTCGGTGCTATTTTTACGTTGAGGCTCCTTTCGCTTCCTGCAAATTAAAAGTAGCCTGAGCAGGAAGTTCCCATGTGTCATCTTTGAATGACCTCTACTAGCATGTGGAGCTGTTTTTCTACGGGTCGGTTCCCACGAGACAAAGTCCAACCATTTGACTCAACAGGTGTCACATGAAATGTGACAGCAAAGGCAGGGAAGACGAGGACCTCAAGCCAGTAAACATGGGTGTAAACAATGCTGGATTTATTTTTACAGATTTATTAATATTTAAATCATCATTCTTTTTCAATTTCGTGAGTGTTGAAGGTTTCTGTCTGGCGGAAATATTTTCTTTGCTCAGTCTTAAATGAAAAACCAAATGAGAGTAGGAAGTATAATTAGATTAAAAAGATATGCTGTCGCATTTACATTCTTAAGTTACAAAGAGTTAATGAAGGTCACATGAATACACGATGACTGAGTATTGAACATGTGGCAACTGCTCGGCCACCCTGCATCCTAAACATGTATGAGTTAAACAACAGCTGAATAATGAATAATTGGTCAGTGAGCAGGTTGAATACAAACCGTGGCAGCTCTGGTCAGCAGGGGACTGGGAAAGATAAGTAATAACAACCTGCACTGACAACAAGGCGGATGATACCAGACAGAATTATTTGGCTAATTTAAAGCCGATATGATCAAACGAGTGAAATGGAAGTGTGTCTGTTCAGGCAGATGAGTGTAAGGCAGAAATACCTCCTGTGAGGACGAGCTGCGAGGAGAATTCAACAAAACCCTGAAATATTTAGGAAAGTTTGGCAATTTTCAACCTCGACAAAAGACAGGCAGAGCAAATTTTACGGATCCCTGTAGGTTTTTACACAAAGAAAAACATTCAAATCTTCATTTTCTTACATTTAGGAAGATGGAAGTGGCAGATATTTGATGATTAATGGAATATTAAGACAGTTGGCAACTTATTTTCTTTCGATCGACAATTTGATTAATGGACTGATTGTTTCAGCTCTATTGTTTTAGAAAAGCAGCTGGTATAGAACACTAATTATATGACCAAAATAATAAAAAAACTACTCCACACGATACTGGAGTGAATAATTAGTAGCAAAGCCACATTTTTACAGATCGTTTACATCAGTTCAGCTTTTACTTCATCCAAACATTTGTTGTATTTTGTCTGATAATTCTTGTGTTAATTGATAGGCTTTCGTATGATGAGATTAATAATCATCAGATTTATTTTATTCAATATCTTTGTGACAGTTTATCTCTACATAATTACCCATTGTGAGCACAAATACAGCTTACAGGCTGTAGTCTGTAAAAAGTCTGTAAAATCCGGCATTATTGAAATGGGTTAATGTGTTTTCAGAACCAGTGAGTGTGGCTCGATTCAACCAAAAGTTTCTATCTTAGAACTACAAAATCTTCCTTCTCATTTGTCACTCTGACTTTTCGAGAACAACTTTTATTCTGCTGTGCAGGAGTCCGAGTCAAACCAGCGTCCTTAAAAAATCTTTATTTCTAAATATCTTTATTAGAGGCCGCGGGCGGTCAGACGAGCAGGACACCATTAGGCTTTATTACACAGTTGTCAGTGTGCACACAGTTGTGGAAAAGAAAAGCGCTCAGCCACATGCTGCTGTGATGTATAATTGTAATTTCTGCAGCCGTTGTAATTAATCACAGTGTGGTTTTCCCAAACCGCTGAGTCTGCCGTCGCTCATCTATCCATCCTTCCTTTTTGCTTTGTCCCGTCTCTCCTCCTCACGTCCTGCCCTCTCATTGTCTTTGACGCTTGCCATTTTTCACCTCTGCATCACATCATCGTCTCCTCTTTTCATCTCCTACATCATGTAAGAGCTGAAACCTTTTCATAAATTGAGGGGAAAAAGACATGTCAGATTGGCACTAATGGTTTTGGATGTGACACAGGGGGTTTTGGATGGATTCACCGTGGGGCAATAAAACTTTGTCAACTCCTGGAAATGACATACGAGTTCCTTCAACCTAAAGAGCTGAAGGTGGAGTTTTTCATGTGAGATCACATGAGAACAAAGATTCTCAGCCGTTTTGTTGCACTTATTTCATCCAAATCTGACGACCTGTTATTTTTGTAAAGGTGACATTTACACATTATGCTGGCTATTTATTTGTGGTTTTTTTTTCGGCCAACTTTGTTATCTCTTTTTATTTCCTTATTTTTCCAACAGATTTGCAACATAATGAATGCAGCTGAAGATGAATTTTTCAACTTCCAGGTAAGATGGCCACAACTTGTTTTCTTTTTTTTGGAGACAGCATGAACTACTCAGTTGAAACAAAGGTTTAAGGTGAGCTCAATAATGCTTCGCTACAACAGGGAACTGGAATAATCCTGACCTTTAACTAGGAAAAGTGCAATGCAACTAAAAGATCTATCTACCCTGCAGCAACTGCTGTAGCTCAGGGGGTAGAGTGGCTCGTCTAGCCATCGGGAGGTCGCTGGTTCAAATCCCAGCTCCCCCTGGTTGATCTGATGTGCAGTTGGCACTGACGGCAGCCTATGAATGTGAATGTGGCAAGTGTTATAAAGTGCTTTGAGTGGCCAGCAGACTGGAAAAGTGCTATAATATAAGTCCATTTATTTAAGTACTTTATGAGGGAACAGTTGTGTGACATCACGCAACAATTGCAGCAAACATGGGGAGTTAGCAGGATATACGTATGAGGTATTTACAGTATATAATGGGCTTGTGAGCTGTTCAGAGTTCATTTTCATCCTCTATTTAATTTATACATGCAACGAGTTTGCACTGTTGAGCATTCACTTGTCTGTTCACTTGCCAAAGAAACAAAGCAATGTTTTTTGTTTACTCGTTTACTTTTGTTTATGTGAAACTTGGAACGATTTGAGGTCAGAAGTCAAAATTTTCAACTGGGAAATTTCAACCTCCGACTTTGACTTAAACGCAGTGTAAGACAACAATTCTACCATATTAAATGACTTGATAAAGCACCAGCCATCAATTTAATAATTTAGTTTGAAGTCTGTCAGCTTAATATCTTTCTGGAGATAATTCCTGTTCAATTGTATTTTAGATCCTGAGATTGTTTTACATCGTAAATGGTTTGTCCCTCAATTACCTTATCATTGAGTTTCCTGGGGAGGTCAATGGGGAAAAGATTATGGGTGGTAGCTCAGGTGCTTATGTATTTATATTCCGGAAATATTTGGATAGTGACACAATTATCATCATTTTGGACCTGTATGCTACCACACTGGATTTGAAATGAGATTGGAGGAAGGATTTAGGAATTGCAAACATTTTCATACATAGTCCTCTCAATGGACCTAAAGTAATGGATAATTGAGTCAAAAGCTGTTTCATGAGCAGGTGTGGGAAATTACCTCATTATTCAATCATCAATAAAGCAGGTAAAGGTTCGGGAGTTGATTTCCAGTGTGGCATTTTCAGTTACAACCTGTTCCTGCGAATCCACAACATGTGGTCGAAGATGCTCTCAATGCAAGTGAAACAGACCATCCTTAGGCTGCGAACGGGAACAGCGTTCTTTGAACAGATGAAACTAAGATCAACCTGTACCAGAGGATTGGGAAGAGAAAAGTATGGAGCGGGCTTGGAACGACTCATGATCCGAAGCACACCACAACATCTGTAAAACATGGTGGAGGCAGTGTAATGGCATTGGCATGAATGGTTTCCAGTGGCACTGGATCACTAGTGTTTATTGATGATATGACAGAAGACGGAAGCAGCCGCATGAATTCTGAAGTTTGTAGGAACATTCTGTCTGCTCAAATTCAGCCAAATTCAGCAAAGTTGATTGGATGGTACTTCAGAGTAGAGATGGACAATGACCCAAAACATCCTGCGAATACAACCCAGGAGTTTTTCAAGGCAAAGACGTGGAATATTCTACAATGGCCAGATCAATCACCTGATCTCAATCTGATCGAGCATGCATTCCACTTACTTGGAAACTCAGTTAGAAAGACCTGCAAACAAACAACTGAAGACAGCTGCAGTCAAGGCCTGGCAAAGCAACGAGGAAACCCAGCGTTTGGTGATGTCCATGGTTTCCAGACTTCAGGCACACATTGCCTGCAAAGGATTCTCAACAAAATAATAACAATGAACATTTTATTTATGGTTATATTCATTTGTCCAATTACTTTAGGTCCCTTGAAATCCATTGTGGTAGCCTACAGGGCCTAAATTATGAAAATTGTGCCACTCTCCAAATATTTCCTGACCTAGCTGTAACATTTTATGGAACTCTTGCTTCTCTAGAATGAAGTAATTATCAACTGTAAAATATAATAGCTTCAGTTTACTGTACATCAACATGAAGTCACTTGATAGATGCTTTTCTCCAAATCTGATCATCCACACCCAGCTTTATATTATTTGAACCCATATGATACGTTCTGATAGATTTATTCATGCAGGAAAGAAAACACTCAGCGTCACATTTATATCTGTACATGTTAACACCAGTTTGTCTCATTATCTATAATCCCATTTTTTTTAAGTAATAGATGATATTAGCATTTTGTAGTCAGATTACAGTAATTGCATTATGTGTGGCTCCAGAGTGATGTGAATAAAAATAGAACCGATGTAGAAATAATGTATTAAAATATTAACTTGGCTATGTAATGAGCTCTCATGTTCCATAAGAGCCCACCAGAGAACAATCATAAGGAACCATTCTGCCATATAGTCGTCATTCTCGGCTCTCCTTAGTTTAAATTAGTTTCCTGTGGGCCATAAAGGGCCCATTGTATTTATCCTTATTAGACTCTGATTCTGAGACTGCGGTAGCCATTCTTACATCGATCCTGGTTCTGCACTGCTGACAATTAAAGTCTGAACGTCCACGCCTTCTTATATTCAGTTTGATCTGTGCGGGAATTCATCTCATTAAAAAAAAACTAATGAAGGGTTTGGGCCATGTTAACATATACTGTAGTAGACAGTCTATATTCTCCTCTGACTGTACAAATCAGACTGTTGGTGTGGCTCAAATCCATATGCATTTTTTTTTTTACAGTTGGTAAGTATATAAAAAGTATTTTTAAAAAGTCAGTATTCTTTACCATTTGATAGAAAGTGATATTTTCATATCTTTTTTGATTATACAGCAGGTCTAGGTGCTTCATTATTACTCTGAAAGTGTAGAAATGCTCACTCTGGAGGTAAAAACGCACACAGCCTGTAATCAGGCTGTGTCTTTAGCGTACAGTCATCATCGTCAGTGGTTTCACACTTACAAACGTTGAGGCACTGTCTCGAGCAGTGGTCCCTAACTTAGCAGTCATCTCGCCTAACTGTAACGCTGCCATTATCCTCTCCAGCAGCTCATGTATGTGAAATGCGGTTGTAATATGACCCAAATTGTAGAAATGCTCACATGGTATGTTTGATGAATTTGAACATATCTGGTGTGCAGAAACGTTTTGCCTTGTTGACTGGGCTGTTTAAAGGGAGGTTTAAGGTCGGTTGCCGTACATACATACATGCCAGTCTGGACAGATATCATGACAAAGAAATGTACAACTTCTGCAGTTTTTATTTTTCTACTTGATAGTTTTCGTTCAATTTTGTTAAGCTATGCCATATTCTAGCAAAAGCGGAGATTTGGTCTTTTGTTGCTGCTGAAAAATGATCCAAGCAAATGTCTTGAGCAGGTGAATTATTGATTCTCTCACATTTTCCTCTCAATCTAGAAGGTCAAAATACATTTCTGTGGGGTTCCTGCTTTCTGCTACCACTGTGATTTGAGGAAAAGGAGCCCTATATTACTGTCTCCCTGAAACATGAATGCGGTTGAAGCATATTTTCATTTATGGTCACTGAAATAAATGTTTGTGTGTCTGTGTGTGTGTGTGTGTGTGTGTGTGTGGGCGCACAGAAAGAGCCTCTGGACGACTCCGGCTGGACCATTAAGAACGTCCTGTGTATGCCAATCGTCAACAAGAAAGAAGAGATTGTGGGTGTGGCCACGTTCTATAACAGGAAGGATGCAAAACCCTTTGATGAAATGGACGAAACACTGATGGAGGTACTGGTTTTGTATGCGTGTTTGTGTGTGTGTGTGTGGCAGCACTGAGTCACTGGTTTATAAATACACCCGGGCCATTCAAAGTGTCTGCATTATTTATTGTTGGGCCTGGAGGCTTTTTACTGAAGTTTCTCTATCTGCCTCAGAATTCAACACAACTGCTTGATCCTCATATGTTCCTTTAAAATCAAATTAGTTTGAAGAACAAGGTTCATTTTTGACATTTGAACATGAGTTGTTATTCAGAAAAGGATGAATTGCACAAGTGATATGACCAAAACCCACTCCAGAAAGCTTTTAGAACAGATTTTACAAATAGTGTGTGGTAACATTTGCCAAACAAACTTACATTGGTGGAAAGTACAATTTTGAGATACGTGTACTTTGCTTGACCCTTTACGTACGAGACAGATTTATACTGCTACTTCAGAATATTTCAAAAGGAAATATTATACATTTTCCTCAGCTACATTTATTTGCCACCTATAGTTACTATTCAGATTAAAATTTAACATACAAAACACATGATCAACATATAAAATACAAGGGAGTGGCAAGTACAACATTTTCTGTCTCTGTTATTATCTTTATCAACATTAGATCTCAGAAAGGGCAGGACCTTAATTAATTAATTGTGCGTAAACTGGAAATGGGCAGGACTAATCAGAAGTGGTCAGTTTTAGCCTAATATAGATATTGGTTCATCAGAAGTTGCAATATGTTTATTATTCATTACTATTCACAAAACAGCCTCAGGATTGAGCTTCAGATCAATGACAATTTTGATTATTTAGTGTCGTATAAACCTAAATGAAGAACCTTCAGTCAGCTACCCAACAAGGACATTTACCCCATCATGAGTACAGATATTGACAGATTTTACTTGGATGATTAAACGTAAAAAGTAAATTATCTGTACCTGATACTTGAGTACATGCTCAACCCAGTGGTAAGATTGAGCCTCACCCCAACGTTGCAACGTTAAGATGCTGCTTACATGGTAGTGGACAAGTATTAATAAGTATTTTGACATTTGATACTCTGGATGTGGTTTTTCTGATAATGCTATCTAAATATCCTATTATAAATCTTAAATGCAAGACTTTTTCCTATTCTACTGTTTCTACTTATTCTACAAATTCAAGAATCTACATTTTTTCCACCACCGACAGGAAGTGATGTTGTTACGGTTTAGGGCTAAAGATGACAGTTAGTCAGTGGCAGAACAGAAAGAGAAGTGTCTACTACCTTTCAATTTTGCATTTCTTTTTAATCAGCCTTTCTCTTCTCTCTCTCTCTCTCTCTCTCTCTCTCTCTCTCTCTCTCGCTCACACACACACACACACACACACACACTTGCCTTTAGTCTCTCACCCAGTTCCTGGGCTGGTCCATGCTGAACCCCGACACCTACGACAAGATGAACAAGCTGGAGAACAGGAAGGACATCTTCCAGGACATGGTGATGTACCATATCAAGTGTCGCAAGGACGAACTTCAGCACGTTCTGGTTAGTAAATAAATGTAAAAAAAGAGAGGCCTAGTTCTACCAAAATAAACTACTGTAAGGATAAATATATCAACAAAAATGTTGTTTAAAGACACACTTTTTGAGTTCAGCTTCCAGTATATATAGTATAGTAAGTATATATGTAAATAAAACATATCTCATGTCCCATTTGACTTTAAAATGTTAATTCAAAACAAGTAGATAAAATCTAATCTAGTAAAATTTGATATTAGATGACAACAGGACATTTGATGGTAGTTTGCAGCAGTTACATCTATTACTATCTAGATCTGTGCAATTAAATCTGATCAAGTTTGATTGAAATTTTAGCAAAGTAACATCATGAATAACATTTTTCTAATAATTGTATCTTAATGTTTAAATCAGGGGGAACAGGCTTTTGTTGAGGTTAAATAAAACACATTCTGTGCTCCAAGGAGGCGATGGCAGATGTATTATTAAGCAAATGGAATAAAAAGAGGGAGACAGAAAAAAACTTGTTTCACAGGAAATTAAATTCCCAGTTAGTACCTTGGTTTATCATTTTGGTATTTGTGTCAGACAGATCAAAAGCAGTCAGTAGATATGGATGATATAAACAGGAGGGTGAGCATCGTTTATAAACTGAAATAAGCTGTCAGATTTTCTATGAGGTGATTTGTCAGTGGACACGGAGGGAACAAAAGCAGGAAGATGACCTGTTTTGACCTTACATCAGGAGTCGGTTGATTGATGCTGAACCGTTCCATCCAAGGTGAGCGTTGATGATGTGTGTTTCCCCAGAACACCAGGGAAAGATGGGGGAAGGAACCGGACGACTGCGAGGAGGAGGATCTTCAAGAGATTCTGGTAAACAACAACAACAATGAAAAAAACGTCCGGCTTGTGTTTCAGCAAAATAAATAGCTTTTCCTACCATGCAACATGATTCTGTGAAGGTGGAAAGAAACAGTATCGAAGGACATGACACCATGTTGGAAAAGAAAAGAACAGACTGTAACATTACATTGAGAACACGCTTGACACGTGACCGCTTGGTTACATTTTTAAAGGGACGGTTCACCCAAAAATACATAGTTTTCCTCTGAACTGTAGTGTTATTAATGAATATATATTGTTTTGGTGTGAGTTGCTGAGTGGAGATATCAGCTGTAGAGGTCAAAGCAACGACAACAACAAAAAATTAAACATAACACAGCAACGTCTCCTTCCATTGTTTCTCCATTAGTGGTTGTAGTTCTGTTTAGGGAAAATAGTTTTTACATATAATGGCTCACGAACATGTATATTAAATAGAAGTTAATAGTGAACCCAAAGATGGTACCCATAATGTCCAATGAGAATTGCTCGCCCGGATCATAAGCCAAAAGGGTTTTAAAGCTTCAATCAAGCTGGGTTTACTTGATTATGTGGCTCACGCAATATGCACAGTAGTGTTCGAAGACTCCTGCTGCCTCCACAGACTTCACATTATGATATAAATTGCTTTTCGTGGCTCGAGGAGAGTCATATGTATATACATCTCCATGGATCAAATATTCCTAATGGGAAGAGTAATTTGTCTTGTCTGCAGTTTGAGATGTCATGTCAACATTTTTACAAACATTTGGGGGTTGCGAGGGAAGGCTGTCTTGTCCAAGTTCATGATACAGTCATGCTTACAACAAGGTCTGTGGATTATGTTGAGTAACTGGGTCAGGATTGCTGATGAGTCTTCAATTTCTTTTTCTTTTTTGGCACATTGAGCTCCAAAAGGTGAGCGTCATCTAGTAGCATTATACTGAAGAGAAGGCAGACATCTCTATAGCAAATATCTCCAAAACTCTGCAACTCACGGCAAACTATCTCGATGGAAAAATAGCACTACAGGCAGGAGGAAATATTGTAGTTTGGAAAATAACACACGACAACATTCACACTAGGATCAACACCAAGGCACGACTAAATGATGGCAAATACATAATATGAATTTATGGAAACAGTTGTTCCTCTCTGTCCACAGTCGGAGGTCTTGCCGGACTCCAAGAAATGCGAGATCTTGGAGTTTCACTTCTATGACTATGAACACAGTCAACTGGACCTGGTGAAATGCGGCATCAAGATGTACTACGAGCTGAAAGTGGTGGACAAGTTTCATATTCCCAGAGCGGTGGGCGGTTTGTTAAATATTATCATTATTATTATTGTCATTATTATTATAATGTTAGATTTACATATATGGAACATAATTGACAACTATTTGTATTGTTAGTTGGAATTAAACATTTGTCATAAAGCAGGGTCTTTTCATTGCTGGTTGTCTGTAACACAGTTTTGTTCCTTTTGTTCTTTTTCCTATCATGTAATTGTTAAAAGTGTAACACCATGTGTGTGTTCTGCAGGCCCTGGTGAGGTTCATATTCTCTCTGAGTAAAGGCTACAGGAACATCACCTACCACAACTGGAGACACGGATTCAACGTGGGACAGACCATGTTCACCCTGCTGATGGTCAGACACACTTTCTGTACACTCATCAATCCCCCACCTCCTGCCCTCAATCTTTTCCTCCTGAATCTTTTCTTCCTCCTCTCTCCAGTAAAACCCACTGCTCTCCTCCTCCCCTTGTCTTTCATCTTACCTACCCCACCTCCTCCTCCTCTCTGATTCAGAGTAATAAACATTCTTTATCCACCTCTTCCATTCCACTGGAGCGTACTTGCATGTGCGATCGGTGTGTGTATATTCGTATGTTTGCATGTAAATGGGAGGGATAACGAAGTGTGTCTGTAAATGAAACTGGTCATTAATAAGAAAACCAGCGAGTGTCACTGTTGATACACACACAGCCCTATTGTGAAACCTGGTTATGTGCTGCCATACCATGCAAACGCACGTATGCCACAATATTTGTGTATATATAACTCAATGTATCATGAATGTGCACCTTCCTGCCTGTGAACAGTTGACCATATAAATAAACTAGTTCTCCTCTGTGTGTGTGTGTTTGTACCATAGACGGGTGATCTGAAGCGTTACTACACAGACCTGGAGTGTATGGCCATGGTGACTGCCGGCCTCTGTCACGATATTGACCACAGAGGAACCAACAACCTCTACCAGTTGAAGTGAGTACGTTAGAGGGGAGGAGAGAGGGAAAGAGTGGCTCGGGACTGTTTCAGCATCCTATTCAAAGGGGCGATTTGTAAGATATGGGCCAGAATTCACAAACTTAGCATTATCAACAGAATAAAAGAAGAAACAACAGTGTTGACGTTATGTCAGACTGCTATGTATTGTTTCAGAGATGTCCACTACAATTAGCATGCTAACCAGCCCGTTCTCTCCAGTAATACCACTTTTATACCTCAAAAGGCAATCAGTCTGATAGCCCCTGCAGCTTCTGGCAGATGTATTCCTGTGGCAAATATAAGCCTCATTTCACAATCTCTTTTAGCTTTAAGTGTAATAAATGAACAAAATAAACTCAAGAAAGGAAATTCAGAGCTGCTGTAAATCACCTCTTGGAGGCTGTGTTCAGTCCCGGTCTGGCGTCCAGCCGTGTTTATTCTCAGGATGCTAAACCCTGTTGAGCTGGGCCCATTAGACTGCTTGTTTCCACTAGCTCCATGGCTTACTAAGCCATGAGCTAATTCGCTAACAGTGCAGTACCTACAGTAACTACAACAAAGGATAGCTGGTGAAGAGCAGCAGTTGTCAGTTACAGTGGTGATGTGCTGCCCTGTTTATTTGTGGAGCTATCTTTGAATTCTTGACATATTTTAAGAATTACACCTTAGATCATTTGGAAAGTGATGATGGAGGGTTATACACTTTGTTATTACATTACTTTTTTCATTAATTTTGATGGTGCGGCTGTGTCTGTAAAACTATATTAATTTAGCTAATTGTCTTTCATTCTTTCACCTGCTTTGAAGGCTCTGTAAAGTCTTGTGATTCATCTTCCTGAACATATTAGAATCAGTCAGAGAGCACTGAGGCTTCAGGGTTTGATAAACGAGAACACAGAAGTTGCTCAGGCGAGCTGAGTAACAAGTAGTTTAAACTGAGAGCCAATACAATGCATGTATGTTGTTTTTAGTCTCTGAGAGGAAACACGAGACATATATTTTAGCCAACAAGTTTTCAAACAATATCTCGAGGTCCTGAAGTACAAAAACCTGTAGCCTGTCCTAGTTAAACTATGAATTGTATATAAATTGAGGCAAAAACTTGTCAAATGGGGAAAATCCTCCCTAAAATCGAAGAAGATAGTGAACAAATATAAACAACTTGATATAGTATAAAGATTGTTTCTATTTATGACTTTAATTAATGACCTAATTTCTCTCCCTCATGTTGAAATCAAACTGTTGGTCATTCTGAGAGCGTTCAATTTACTCAAAGTGACAGCAGCCACTCCTCCCGTGTACAGGCAAGCTGACCTCAGCTCTTTAGGTGAAGGCAACGTCACACACGGAGAACATCAATGAGCTGATATTGACCAGAAACACCTCCAGCTGCTCTGCTCCACCTGCTGATGGATGAGCTAATGAGAGCCGCCATTAGCTGTGGGCACAGCAGGACAGGCCCACCCTGGGTTTAACATGCATGATTGATCACTGTGTAACCGCCCAACATGGTGCGTGTGTGTGTGTTCCCAGATCTGGTGATCCTCTGGCGAAGCTTCATGGCTCCTCCATCTTGGAAAGGCACCATCTGGAAACTGGCAAGACTTTGCTGAGAGATGAAGTATGCTGCAGTACACACACACACACACACATACAGGGGCAGATATACCTGAACACCCGCACAATGTAGAGCAATGAAATACACCAGTCCTGGAATTAATATAATAAGAACTGAAGCACTGCACCTGTCTTAGTCTCTTAACCAGCTTCTGTAACTATTTGAGAAAAAAACATTTTGAAAGATGAAATTGAAACAACAATTGAAAAAAAATGACACTGAGAATTCTGCATGCTGATCTATAGAATGGTACAGAGAACAAAGGCTGTTGAAGAAACTTTTGCGCCTTTCTCTTTTGTTTCAGGGGTTAAACATTTATCAGAATCTGAACCGCCGTCAGCACGACCACGTCATCCACCTCATGGACATTGCCATCATCGCCACTGACCTGGCTCTCTACTTCAAGTCAGTACAACAGCTATTTACTGATTTTTTAATTGTAACTTGGCTGTCTGTACATTATTCCTCTGTTTTAGATGCTATTCTGCAAATTAGGACAGACACGTGTATTTATTTACTGGCTTGTAGAGGTAACTCCCCAAATTTTACACATGAAGGTATGTTTACGTTTGGGAGGAAGGATGTGAGGGATGTAAAAAAATCTGCAGGTGGCTATATAATTAATGCCTTGTGAGGCACATGAGATAAAGTTATATAAGATCGGAGCCCTGATTTGTCTCTGTGCAGAAAGAGGACAATGTTCCAGAAGATTGTGGATCAGTCCAAGACCTACGAGTCCTGGGATGAATGGACCAAGTACATGATGCTGGAGACCACACGCAAAGAGATTGTCATGTAGGCACACTCACGCGCAGACACACACACACACACACACACACACACACACACAGACAGGAATGTACAGACATGCAGATCTCAGTCATGTGTTGTGTTTCCAGGGCCATGATGATGACTGCCTGTGACCTGTCTGCCATCGCCAAACCGTGGGAGATTCAGAGCAAGGTACGCACCTGTGTGATCTCCACACAAGCTCCTTTTTCATACTTCAGCTTTAGAATGGCACTCCAGGCTCACTCACATCCAGCCGTTCCCAGTAATAAGACACACACTCGAACACAGGCTCCAGGAGTGGCTCCGTGAGAGGGGAACCAATGATAAAGTAGACGGAGAATGACATTTTGTCAGCCCTGCCATTTCTCTCAGCAGCGTTCGGCAGTGACTCCTGACGGCCTCATGGATCAAAAGCAACTTGGTGCTTTTCATTTCCCTCATCACCACCTGGCAGGCTCAGCATTTTATATCAGTTAACTATGTAATATACACATCGCCATGGAGCCTGCACACACAGGCATATCAATATGAACAGGAAGCATCTCTGGCTGCTCAACAGCCGCTGCCATACAGTGATTTTTTTTTTTCCTTCATTTTTCTCCAATTGACTGGGAACATATGCTCGTTTCAGAAACGTCTGCTTCACATTCTTATGTGTGTACATAAGGTGAAGATTATCAGTTGCATCAACACAGAATCCACAATAAAACCAGCAATGGTGATTTAAAACGTTGTTATTTGAGTCCTGGTGGCATGATTGATGCTTCATGTGTTTACAGAAAAATAAGATGATAATCTCTAATGTATCTCAGGCAGTGGTTCCCAACCTGGGGATCATGACCCCTTCCAAGGACTTTCTAAATAAATCTGAAGAATGGAAGATGATTAATGAAATATCAAAAATGAAAACATATGTATTTATGCTTACACAATGATGTTTATTTGTCAGATCTTCCTCTTATCTGTGTGACCAATCAAAACACCAAGTTGACCTTCATCCCGCTCGTTCTTAGTTTCAGTTTGATGCATCTGGGCCTTAAAGGTCCAACAGACAACATTCAGTGTGACTAAATGTCAGGAAACAACTATTTGCTCTGTGAGATAGTGGAGTAATAACGTCCTGAGCAGAGATTGACGTCACACTCCCTCTCTGCGTTTTGTTATAAAAGATAAATGGTTCACAAGACAAGAGAAGGCAACACACACACACACACACACACACACAAAAAAACACCCGATGTGCCTTTATTCTCCACCTGCCGTGGCCGCCTCTCGTTCCCAACTCTGCTAGTTACTGAAGCAAATAATAGCCAATATGTACATCCTCTCACTTGCCTAATGTCATCGTAGCTTAGCATGGTATACTAAAGGGTAACTTGATTCCACTACCTCCTGTGTTGAGGGGATGCTTCCTCTGTGCTTCACAACACCCGCTGCTGCAGAACGGCAGAGGAAGATTTGGTGGGACAAGTGGGGTGTGACGTTGGTTTGTTTTGGTCTGACATTCTGGGGCTGAACTGCGACCGCTAGTGGTGATCGATTTGGCATTTTGGGACCTGTGAAACAAGAAGGGAAGAAAATCACTGGTTAATCTGGTCCTACCCTTTTGTCTTTTATTCAGCCTGTAAAAAAATGTCTCACAAGTAAACATAGCTTAATTTCAAAGAATAATTTGATAAACACTGATCTAGACAATGAGAAGGAGGGCTTTGCTGTTACTGTTTGCAGTTCTTGAGAGGGACATCACAGGTAAAGTATTGCTGTAACTCTGCTAACAAACACTCTTTCAACCTGCCGGTTACGGAAAACTAAATGTCTTCCTTTTTCTCCAGTAAACACAGGTTAATTTTACTGAGGCCCAATAGAAAACATCAGCTAAAACTCGAAGAATAAAGGCAGGACACCAAGAACAAAACAGACAACCTGACAAAAAGTGAGGGAAAAACACAGGCTGAAATACACAGGGACTAAAACAAAACATGGGTGAGCAGGAAAAAATGTGGGAAAAGGATAAAGACAGGAAGTGTAATGTAAAACATGACCAGTGAGGGGAGAAGTTCCAAAATAAAACAGGAAAATAACTAAACTAAAAACCCAACCCATGACGTAACCTCTAGCTAATATAAAGACTGACCTGTAACTCAGTGGGATTTACACGTATGCCCGTGCACACTAGCCACATCTTGATCTTTACAACAAGAGGTGGGGGTGCCAGACTCAATAACAAAAATAAAGTACATTTCTTGTAGCTGCTTTAAAGAAGATATTCAAGCACCAAACTCCAGCCATGCTTGACTTTTCCTTTAAAGAGGAGCTATTATTAAGAACAAGGCTCTGAGACTGTGTCTCATGTTGAATCCATTTGAGCTAATGTGTAATTTGTTCTGATTCTTTTTATTATATATTAACTGATGAGAAAATAACTGAACAGTTCTGTTACTCCTCCTGGATTGCACAACTGCTGCCAATTAGGATATTTCCCTTTTTATTTTTTGCCAGATACATTTTTTCTGGTTCGACTTCACCTTTGTCTGCACCTGGTGAGTCAGCTCTACATCCCACACGCTGTCAGGAGATCTATCCGCAGCAGCAGCCACCCTCATGTGTATTGTGCTCCAAAAGTAGTTTGATGACTAACTCTTCCCCTTTTAAAGGTGAATTCCATCCCGAACACAGCGATAACATATAGTAGCTGTCATATGCGACCCCCTCAAACACATGTGTTTCGGTGGTTATCATGTGCGAAGACCTGCAGATACACAATACAAGAATTTAATTTAACTTGGGTGATACTCTTTTTGCATGAAATGTGTCTCCATTAATCTGCAGCTCTACTCTATGATTTAAGCAGATAAAATGGTCGGATTCCTACATAAAAATCGTGTAAATTGCTGATTAATTCACTCAGATTTTTATTGATGATAGACAAGCCTCTCTAAGATGTTATGGAGAGACAAAAGCTGGAGCGGCTTCATTCTTGATAAGATATTCCGCTGACATTTTTATGGCGGATATTTTTTTTCTCCCTCTGTTCTGCTTCCCACGCGCACAGAATATCTGTCTACAGGCTGTGCCAGCCTCATGGCAATTGTTTCCCAAAAACTGGCTTGATGACTAACTTGTTCTCAAATGAGGTTTCTACCCTGAATGCAGAATTTTCATATTATTCATCAGATCTCACGTTGTTCCACTTTAGGTTTGTGAGGGCAGACAAAACAAGCTTTCATCTCATCAAGACACAAAGCCTGAAACTGCCTCGTGAGCTGTGAAAAAGATTCTCATTTATGGGACATTGTGAAGGCTTTACAGGATGATTTTAACAAAATGAACGGGAAGGTTTTCTGCCACTCAAATGGAAATATGTGACATTCTGCTTTAAAATACATGGTGCTGAAATTATTAGTCCTTGGGAAAACATATCTCCAACAAAAACTTCCTCTGGTCTGGCATTACCCTTTAAGTTGCACAAAACAAGCATCTTAAAGGGTAACTCCACCAAATGTACACATTAAAGTGTGTTTACAGATCTTAAAGAGTACTACTGCATATGTCGAGGAAAAATAAAGCGGGTCCTGTAATCGGTACATGTAATTACCTCCAGTGATGTCACTGTGGCTAAATTGCATTGTGGGTAATGTAGGCGGCAAATTTTGGAAAGGAATAAGAGTGCATGGGATTAAAAAAGGGGACATCTCTGGCTCTGCCGTATTGATTTGAACATTTGTTTTTGAGCTCTCCATAATGAGTTCAACAGTGTTATAGGAGTGCAATGCTAGAGCAGTGAGCTACTTTTCAAAACCTGTTACTCACATCCATTACCCACAATGCAGCTTCACCTCTGAGTGATGTCACTGGAGATAATTTATCAGTTGACTCACAGCTTCCTCTCGAGTCACAAAGGGTTTTTAACTACATTTTTCACACTAATATTCGACATTGGTGGAGTTGCCCTTTAAAGACGAGGTCTTGGGCTCTGGGGACCTGCACTGTTGTAGCCCTAAACCAAGAGATGCACCATGTTGTCACACTTGTATGTGAAAACCTTGATGTTTAAAAGCAGCTGGTTTTCAGCTCGACTGCTGCAGTGGTGATTTTGTGTTTTTAACTGTCATTTCTTGAAAACTTTGTGATTCCCCCTCTAGGTGGCGCTGTCTGTTGCAGCAGAGTTCTGGGAGCAGGGAGACCTGGAGAGGACGGTCCTGGAGCAGAACCCCATTGTAAGCATACGGACCACTTGATGCTTGAGAGAGATGCTGAAAAGAGGGTTTAGAGGGATAGATGGAGGAAGCATCAGTCCTATTGACAGAATTACCAGGAAATCTCAGTGAAATTGATTTTGGGATAAAATAGGGTAAAATACACTTAATTTAAGTATAATATAATAAAACATCAGCCTTCAAAAACCCTGCAGAGCCCTGATAATGACAAGTTGGAGCCTTGATTAGATCAAACTTTTTTGTTTTGTTTTCTAGCTGTTGAAGTTAAGATCAATCTCTTTGTCACTTTGTGTTTGAGATATTTCTGTGTGAGTTGTTTGTCATAGCTTTCCAGCTTTTTTCTTTTTTAGTAATCATTTTGTGGCAGTAAGCTAAAGTTTGAGAGGAGGAGGAGGATGATTCAGTGGGTGGACAGGGATCATAGGAATGAAGGCAGGACAAAGCTCTCCTTGGGGCTTCAATTTAGGACGGAGAGCAGGAAGGACACGAGGAGAGAGAAGGAGAACAAGAGACAGAAACGCAGTTGGAAGACAAAATGAAAAGACAGATTTAGTTCCCTGTGGCGGCAGTGTTGAGAGATGTACAGGCCATTATGTGGAGCACTGATACAGAAAGACCGGGCACTGTGGCCCTAACCCAGCCGACCGTCCCCTCCCCTGGCTCTCTCTCTTCCATGCTGCCTCTGTGTCTCTCTCTCCCCTCACTCTGTTTCATTCCCTCGAGTCCTTGAGACACTTGAAGTGCAAAAAGCACCGTCCCACACTCTCACCTCACAGCACTCTGAATTTAATAGCATTTGTGTCAGCAGGGAAAACTTTTCATTTTGATCAGTTTGTATTTTCTCACCGGTAGATTCTGTGACTCACTGTGGTCTGACAAGGAAAAAAAAAAGACTTTGCAGAGGCTGTGACACTTGAACATTTTTGTCAGGAAATGTAGGTGGGCAATTTTGCCTGCAATTACAGCCGGTGTGAACTTTTCTCTGACAGGTTTATAAAGTCCAGTGTGCTGCACGTTCACCAGGTACCTTTAAGATTCGGCTGCTAATGTGACTCTACTGTTGTTTCGCATGTTTATTCAAACTTTATTTACACTCTGCACGGACGCAGTGAGGAACTAGAGGCCTCTTTTACAAGCATGAAGAGTTTGCACTTTCTTCTTGTGATAGCAAAGAAAGTGACGCTTGTCTGAGGAGCGCCCGCTCGCTGCTGCTTCTAACATTTGAATTTCTTCTGTACAAACTGTCAACATTTTCTCAGTTAGTAAGGATGGAGCATTCTCCCTCTTTGTTATGGTACTGTAGCTAATAACATGTGGGCAACTAGTAGAGTCAAAAATGTCAAATAAATATATATGAATGTAATATGAAAAAATAAATGTTGGCTTTCACTTTTTATTTTTCTTACTTTTGTAAAAATGCCCCCTTTCTTTTATTTCTTCATGCAAAAATACATCAAACAACTATAACAAAGTCTTGAAGATGCGTTAGTTGTGATGGCAGGGTTGTTGGTTTGGTTCACATCATATTGTGCAAGTGTTGTGAAGGTGTCCACTCCCTGTGTAGCCTACAGTTAACACATTATACAGAGTGTGAGTTGTCGTAGCAAAGCTCTGTAATGGGTCATTCTGACTCACCTACAGTAGAACGTCCCATTATGATTTTCAATCATGGGACCTTGTAAAATCCTGCAACTGTAGCCCAAATACTTTTAAGTCAGAAAAGTTTGAAATTGTGAAATAACGTTTGTATTTGGCTGAAGAACTGAAATTGATGTTATACCTCTGACAAAGGGAACAAGGTGACATCATATAATATGCAGCAAAGTAAGACATTTCAAACTGTAACTTACAAGTTTTCTGAAACCAAAACAAAAAAGGAAAAATAAACAGGATCAATGGGTGTCACACAAAGATACACAGTACAAATAATTATGAAACACTGAACGTAATATTCGGGCCAGCAAAAAGTCAAAGTAGATATTTTAAAGAAATATTAAATGATGGCATAATTGGCACATGTTTACATTTCATATATATGCAATTCCATAAACTTATGATCTAGGATGTGATAGAACTATATTAATATTAAACAAAATCAATATTAAGTTGCAAGAAATTGAAAACAAGATATAGACTCAATTAATTTTATTATCAGAACATTCTGCAAAAAAAAAAAAAAATCAATACATAAATGTTGCAAAGTGTCCTTAAGGTTCTTGGGTGTTAAAATAATAAAAATAGACAATAAGTAACCTGGTTTTGAATACACAGACAGAGAATCACAAAAGTGATGAACTTTTGCTCCAAACTTCAAAAATTCAGAAAACTACAGCTGTATTGGCAAGGTCCCATGAATTTAGTAGACGTTTTAACATTATTATATATTTTTTTTTTTCTGAGAAAATCTATGACATGAAGTTTTGAGTTGGCATAGAACAACCCAGTGTATGCATCCATTAATCATTGATAGATTGATGTGTTTTTAATGAAACAAGACGTTTGCTGCATCAAAACAGTGTTTTTGCATGAATACTTAATCCCAGTGTAGATGTATGTCAAAATGCAGTCAGCAGTAAATTTAATGACCAGTTGACTGTTAAACTCTCTTCTCTCTCTCTTTCAGCCTATGATGGACAGAAACAAAGCGGCTGATCTCCCGAAGCTGCAGTGTGGTTTCATTGACTTTGTTTGCGCTTTTGTGTACAAGGTCAGACATCACACCTCACAAACATACAGGAACAGTCACTGCTGATCTCCTTAAACCTGCCAAACACAGCAACTGTTCACAGAAATGTTCATTTTGATGCAGGTTTGATCTGAGGATAGAGGATTAGGATATCTGTCTAATCTGTGAATTAACAGCTTTTTAAATTTGTATTGACTTAATTTTGGATGAGTACGTTTATTCCAAAATGGTTCAGGTGTACAACTGGATTAACATTATTGACTTTGCACTCGTATTGTATTTCAGTTTGGATAAAATGAAGCAGAATTGATTTGATGTGATTTGATTTGTGTTGACTCGCCCTCTTCTCCTGCTCCCCAGGAGTTCAGTCGTTTCCATGTACAGATCACCCCTATGCTGGACCGCCTGCTGAACAACAGGAAGGAGTGGAACGCACTGAAGGAGGAGCACGAGGCCAAACTGGCTGCCCTGGAGGAGGCCAAGAAGGCCAAGGAGGAGGCAACTCAGAAAGTTGCAGGGGACAAACAAGGTAGGAGATTATCAGACAATTTAACGTTGAAAAGACAATGCAGACGTTCTAGATATTTCATGTGTGACATACTGACTCTGAGCTGAAACAATCCGAGGGATAGATAACTTTATTAATCTCCGAATGGAAATTCCATCAGTGTGCCAATTTTGAGGTGCATTTAAATATATAATACGTATAAGTACAGGTGTAAATGTTGTAAAAAGCGTTTTATGCATTTTTCAGTTTCAATGGTGATAACATGATCTACTCTGTTTCCTTCCTTCCTTCCTTCCTTCAGCAGCGAGTGCAGCCCAGTCACAATCAAAGACTTGTACTCTCAGCTAGAGATGCTTCAGCAGTACCAGGTTGATTGCTACATGGTTGTGGTCCAGCGCTGGGTTTTCACAAAAAACGTCTTCCTCTTCTTTTCCTGTGATATTGTTGTGATCGCATGTGAGAAATCCAGCACATCCTCCACTTCAAAATACCTGATACAATTCTCTCCTATGGCTGTATTTATTGATACTTGTCTCCTCAACTTTAACCTGTTACATTTTCCTTCTGCACTGCTCCTTCCTGTCTGTCCTTTGTTTTTGAATTAATAATTAGATGCTCTTGGCTTGATGGTAAGGCACTCATGACTGCTGCAATTTAGTAGTCATGGATCCACCTGAGGGCAAGTGAAATAGCAGAATCCTCAAAGCTGTTTATAAATGAGCTGCGATCTTATTGGACTGAGCTGGAGATGCTGTTTGACTGCAGTAACAACACGACGGCTTGCTTGAAGGGATAGCGGTATGCATTAGTATGTCACTTAGTACTGCACCATGCTAAAATCTCTGATACTGATGACTGGTTAGTTTACAATGATGCACAATGTTAACTTGTGGTTTTAACTGTCAACTAGTTGATTATTCTGTGCAACCCCGACTTCATGATGTGCTCAGGTGTTCGGAAACATCGAACATGCCAGAGTCAGTCCCCCAAAAAGCATCACATGACGTTGGGAATGTTATCTGTAAATCAAACCTGGAAGACGGACAAAAAGGACCCATGGACATGCTCTGCTCCCATGGCATCTGAAGTGTTTTTGACTTGTCAGTATACCAGCAAGAGAGTTCCCAAAGCTCCATTTATACAGCAATACCATGCAAGTCTCATTAAACTGATTTCAATGCTGTTCTGGCTTCAACAGCAACCCAAACTTATCTAGGAAAGTATGCATGGAAAATTTTCAGAAATGTTGCAACACCATTCAGTAGTTTATTGGCTGAAATGTGCAAACCAGCAATTTGTTGCTTTAAGAGTCGATTCAAAGCATCTGTCACGATGACCTGTGAGGTATCTACAAATATAAAAGTATGGTTGATCACACCTCGATGACAACAACAAAATGTTGGAAAACGATTGAGAGAAACTTGTTTGAAAAAGTCCCACAAGCTTTTCTTGATCAGGCAGATGTGCTTATTGTTGCACGAGACATCAAGAAGTCCGGGAAAAAAGTAACATTTTTGTAGTTCCATGAGTGAAACAGCTGCAGCCCTGACAGACACCTGGCTTTTCAATACTATGATTCAAATGTCAACAATTATTTTGTATTTTTGGCTTGTAAACATTAGCTGTGATGACACATTAGTGTCAGCTTGTTTGTCTACATGCTGTCAAGCGGTCAGAATAAATAACATTGTAATGCAAATGAACATGAAGAAAATTTGAGAACATTGCTGTAAAATAGATTTACACTGCAAATATTATATCAGGTACATTTTCTGCTCTGCAGCTTTGGTGTTACTGTATACTGTTTGTAAGTGTGTAACAAGCTTGTTCATACTAAAGCTAATCAAAATCAACCCAATTGTCTTTCTTTAGATTCATTTCTTACTTTTAACATCACTTTACCTAGAGTTTTTCCCATACCGAAAATGTGCTATCGGAGACACACTCGTTACGCTTCTTCCGCAAGTTTGTTGAACTCTCACTGCACTTTGATCTAATTCCTGAGAGAACCCGTTTGAATAAGTTTTGCTCTCTTTTCAACCATGAGGCTTTAACAACCCA
Source organism: Spondyliosoma cantharus (assembly GCA_900302685.1). NCBI lineage: Eukaryota > Metazoa > Chordata > Actinopteri > Spariformes > Sparidae > Spondyliosoma > Spondyliosoma cantharus. The sequence goes on along the minus strand of OMLP01013300.1, from coordinate 4,000 downwards.
GCAAGCATTTGACTGACAGCAGTGTGCAGGAGCTGGCCAAGTGTTGTGCCAAAATATATTTCCCCCAAAAATAGGTATCCCTGCTTGGCAACAGTTTCAGGCCAGGGAACAGAAATAACTAAATTCAGAATAATCTGTTTCGTGTATTGATTGTACAAGATGGTTGTCAGTCTTTAACATTTTTCTACGGGTGCTTGAAGAAAACAACTAAGTCAGTATTGATTTACAAGGTTTCACGTTCTAAGTTGAAACTCTGTTGAAAAGTAACGCGAGGTTACATATAACCATTGTTGTGACATTATTATTTTATCAGTATTAAATGATAATAAATTAATAATTGAGACTCCTTCATAACCAGCTAGAAACTCCTAGAAGAACATTAAAAGTGAATGATCTTTTTCACCAGGCACACATTTACATTTGTAAAGATAAATCTTCTTGGCTTTTGCACACATTCTGTCGACTTTGTCTGAAGGTAGTGATCAGTCCAGATGGGGAGCTGGGAAACGCATGGCCAACTGTTAAGAAATGGTTAAATTGTTGGGGTAAGTAGATTGAGGTTGACGTTATTTAAAACATCACTAATCACCTCAACATGATAACTGTTGCGAAGTGCAGGGGCCCAGAAAGCTCACCTGGTATGGTCCTCACTGTTGCGGCCCGGGTTCAATTCCACCCTGGAGTCCTTGCTATACGAGGCTTTTATTAACTTTAAGTTTTAAGCATCTACAAACTGTGTCTTCAAAGTTTCTTCTTAAAAGTGCTTATACTTGTCTATTATAAGCATCTTAAAAAAACATTTAAGGGCTTTATTACCTAACTAATGCTTATTAAAAGGACATCAATGTAAAGCCTTTCTGTTACCTACATTTAGCGCAGTTTAAATCTAGAAACTTAGATGTCGTTTGACCTGCAAGTGATTACATTCCCGATTACTGGGAACAGCTCAGACTGAGGACAATGCGAGGAAACACTATCAGGAGATTTCTGGGAAAAACAAATCCTTGCGTCATTCACAACTGAGCCACAGCAGCGAATTAAGTGAAATTAATTCATTTTAGTCCTCTTAAACAGATACATGCAGATGTTGTGGAAATAAAATACATTTTTATTTAGTATACATGTTGTCTTTTTGACTGTTTAACATGTAATCACTGGAACTGTGTAAGAGTAGATATCTGTGTGGATGAGAGAGAATCACCTGCAGCGCTAATGCAGCACTTCTGCTGGAAACATGCATAAAACACGATTTACACCACAGCTGTCGAGGTATTCATATCTGCCAGCTGCACCATCCATTTGCATGCATTCGTGTCTGTACACATTAGTAAATTTCTCCACCTAGAGCCATACATAATACTGCTACAAAACACAACATGATGCCTGAGTAGGATAATGAAAACTGATCGCCACTGGAGTCACAGCAGGGGGCAGGACACGAGCTAAATTCATCAACACCCATCCCTCCCTCCCTCACATGCTGTAGTAGTATAATAATAGCATGGATACATAAGCTAACTGTGTCGTCATTGGGGTGTGACGTAATTCCCCATGACGTCAGGGTATGCTGGGAGCTCAAAGGATTGCCGTATATGGTTGGGATGATCAGCGGAGCTTGCAAAGCTCGGCTCTGACGCAGGGATAACCCGTGACTGCAGACAGAGAGAGAGAGAGCGAGTGTAGCAGCTGCAGTACAACCAGTGAGCCTACAGGAAGAGTTTTAGCCTCATTCTAGCAGCGATCGGGGGCAGTCGTGACTGCAGAGCTGCCAGCCTGCAAGCCACAGCCGAGAGAGCGATGCAGGACTATTTATAGGACGACTGTGCATGGGTCGGCTGCAGTTTCTAAGCAGAAAAGTCACTCGACTCGGCTTTCTTGCCCCAGCAATGCATTCATCAGCATTTCATGATGCAGACTTGTCAGCAGGATCACCTATGTTTCAGGTAGTGATGCAAGTGTCAGACATCCAGCACTCAAACAGACATAATAAGAACTGCAACATGGATTACAGAAGTATATCATTTCACTGTATACCATGGTATAGTTTTGGTATACCACTTTTATCATGTATATTTGCTTTGCTAGAGGATTGAATTCAAACGTATACATGCTTTTTTCGTTTTTGTTTAAAGACATATAAAGGACATAATGTTTTGAATATGTGTGAATATTGACATTTGTTCAACCAATGAACCCTTTTGTTTTAATACCTGTAAGGGCCATTCTAACTGATTACACTTTATTATTATTATTATTTATAACAAAGGTTTACAAGGTGCTCCACAAAATAAAATACCATACAACACAGGTGCAAAGCTAGTAAATAATAAAACAATGGAACAAAACCAGTAAAAAACAAACCAAACAAGAAATGTAAAACACACAGAGATAAAAACAAAATATAAATGAGCAATGTTCAAACCTTTGAATAGATATTATCCAAAGGCTTGCCTTTACAGGTGTGTGTTTTTTTTAATCTATTCTAAAGCCTCTTAAATTCCATAATATTAAGATTGTATTGATAATAACAGTAATAATACAAGAGAACTATCTCGTCATGGGATCACACTAGCTTCAACAGCTATCAACATGTTCATGTCCTGACCCATGACTGTTCAGTAGTTATAACAAAAGTACTCAGTACTAATGGGTCAGGCCACACCCATCTTCTAAATCAGCCTTCATGATGACCTCAACTACACACCAGTAGTGAAGTTGTTTTTGACTGTATCCTACTTGGTTGTAACGCTCTGATAAAATCTGTCCGCAGGCAGACATATAATCACCTGGAAAAGTAGCATAAGCTGCTTCTGTGTTAGTGCCTGCTGCAAAAGGTGTCTCCAGGACAACATTTTCCAGTCAATGCTGTAGTGGCAGTAAATATACTGTTAATGCTAGTAACACTGTTATCATACTAGGAAAATCTCACGCCTTTGGAAGTCTGACCTTTTTTAAAGCTGTATTTAACAAATGTGTGACATTTCCAACAACACAAAGCATCCTTATACCTAAACCACTGAATAGGTTGATTGCCAGTGAGTCCCAAAACAACAAATATCACCGTTCCCAAAACAACATGACCCCCGCAGCTCACCAGCGACAGGCGTATTTAACCATTGTAATTCTGCAGTTTGATTATGTTTAGAGGATTAAACTAGTTGGATAGGTTTAAGCATGACAACTATTTGGTTATTACCTGGCGGGGCAGCTGAATAGACGGGATCACAGATCATGTGACGCATCAGGTTGACTTGGTTAAGTTTAGGAAAACATTGTGGTTCAGGTTAAAATGTTAATGTTATGCACGTACCTTTAGTAGGTCATAGGTAACTTTGGTTACGTTAGGAACATGATGTAACTTAAAGTGAAACTCCCACCAAAAAGCAACCTAGGCTTTATTTGTGAATGTATATGAGTCAAACCTTTGTATAAAAGCATAATTATGATGAAAGACACACTTTTAAGATTTACAATCGTTTCGTTTTCAGCCAAGCTAATTTTGAATGGGAGTGCAAGGGCATCAAAAATTGCTATTTTTAAAACACTAAGAAGGCTCGACACAACATGAAACTTTGCTCGTAGCATCACCAGGGTCTCTACACATGAACACGAGCATTGAGAACATTGTTTGTGTACACAGAGTTTACTAAAAAGAGAGTTTTTGAAGCACTCACGTTAGCTGCTGTATCTCCGGCGCGCGGCCTGCGACGTACAGGAAGGAGAGTAATGGTGGACCGCTCCTCAAGCTTAGTTCCATATGAATGCACGGATAATTCGTTGTTTTGTCATTAGCGAAAAACAATATTGACCTTCAAGTTGAAAAAGAAGCCTCGTATAAGAAACAATACTACAATCAAAAGCCAGAAAACATCTCGCGTGGATAGTTGTTGCTGGAAGCCAGTATGCTACCGGTGACCTGAGTGACACAGAACCAGCACAACAGCATGAAGACCAAGAGGAGACACCTAAAGACATGGCTGGGTATGAAGAATACAATTTA
>OMLP01013299.1:0-17774 GCA_900302685.1 Spondyliosoma cantharus | reverse complement strand
CTTCTTCTTCTTTGCAATGAGGTGGACGTACCAGAATCTAAAGTGAGAACTGAGGAGTGCTTTCTTATGTTTTCCCCCTCCTGTGTTAATGAACATCTGACAGAGAACATCCTCTGAATCAGCAGCTCTCTGGATTTCTTAGTTGTTGTTTTTTTTTTCATTTTTTTTTTTTCATTTTTTTCATTTGTATTATTTCTTGCCGGAGCTCTTATTTCTCCTGTGAAAAAAAAAAAAACAGTATCAAGGGGTATTTCACTGATGTATGCGATGTGGAGACTGCAAGTCGCCTTATGTACTGTGTCGGTGCTGCTGTCCCTGTCGTCTGGCGAAAGCAAAGCGCGGAGCTGTAGCGAGGTGAGGCAAGCTTACAACGTTAAAGGATTCAGCCTCGTCAATGTGCCTCATCAGGAGATATCAGGTAGGCGAAATCGACATATCATCAGCGCGCGTCACCACGTGTCATGTCTTGTCCTCCCCTTCCTCCTCCTCATCCTCATCCTCCTCTTCCTCCTTAGATAAAACAGTCTTGATGAGGGTGGCCACACACGACCCGAACTATGTGATCCACCTCGAAAACTCTGAGCCTTTCAGTCGCCAGTCATCCTCAAAAATCTGTTTCTGACAGAGCCTCTGCGTTTAGATTTGAATCTGTGCAGCAGCAGGAAACATCTAGATGAATCTCAAGTGGTGTCATTGCAGCATAGTGGAGCTATATTTATATTTATGTATATATGTTTTTTTTTGTATCTATGTAAAGGTCAGAAAGATCCTCTCCATCTTAACATAGCGAGCTGCATTTAATTTCATTTCATGTGAGGACAGCTAAACTGATCCACCCCTCCAAAAAGCAACACTCATTATGCTGTCCAAAAAATAGAATAAATAATAGATTCAAAAGAAAACACCCCACCATCTAGTTTAAGTATTTGCTTCAGGTTTTTATAGATGTGACATTTTAGAGACTGACACACACACTTAATCCACAGTGTCATCCTCACCTGTTTCAGCCTTTTTTTTTCATTTCTTTTTTTTTTTTTTAACCATTAAGGAGAACTGTCCCTCTCCTCCAAGAGTCAACTTCATCCACAGGTCAAAAAAATCCATAGGCAACCGCTTTACCAGCCCAAATACCCCTCAGTTTGAGATTGCTCATCAGCAGAGCTGGCTCAAATGGAGACCGTGACAGACGGACTTCAACGGTGGCACCGGAGGACGCCTTCTCAAAAAAAAAGTGGCTGCAAAACCTGTTGCTCACATTCAACAGAAGATCGCGGGGCTTGTTGTGTTGTATTTGGCTAAATGGTGAATGCTGTTTACCAGTAGGGGGCTGTATGCGCTCAGTGCGAATCACTCCTTATTCTGTGTGTTTTCTTTCTTTCTTCCCCCCCCCCTCTTTCTTTTCAATGTTCCTCAAGGCTACAGCTTAGGTTTTAATTCATGCTCTTTGGTACAGCAGAGATATGGGGTTTTATTATCTCTTGTGTGGTGGTAATCACATTTATGGTCAAAGCAGGAAAGGAGATTAGTCAGTAAACATAGTGTGCTTCATGAGAGGGAAGAGGGAGAGTAGCAGTAGAGGCCTGGAGTTAATCCCTCTATTGCCTCTGACAGACAAAATAGAGATAGTGTATTGGTAATTGGCAGTGTCAGGCAGTAATGATCATAGAGCCGCCTTATTTGCTTTTAACACGGTTTCGGCCGGACGGGAATGTGATCATTTTGTTACCGACTGAACATGTGTAAGTCGGTGTCTGTGTGTGAGGGACTACATCTTATCCCAGTTTTATGTAAGAATTGTAATTCTGTGTGGCAAATTTAGAGAGCGAGCACCCTTACCGACTAATCAAACCTTTTTTTCTTTAAAAATGCTTCTCATAATGACCGGCTTTAATGTAGACAAAGATGGTCGTAAAATATGTACATGGCAAAATGAAAAACTTTCCACACTGCCTCAGCAGCAACATGTAGTCCATGCAGCAGGTAGACGGCTTCAGCAGAGAGCTCGAATAAAACACACCAGATGCTGCGATTGGAATAATTAATGTGCCGTGTCTATTCTTCTAAAACACTTGCATGATACGCTTTTAAAAGCAGTACTACAGTGCCGCTTCTCTATTATTTTAATTTCATTAGCTGCTTCTGAAATGACAGAGCACAGGGGGCCGACAGACATGCTGGCTTCTGATGTTGCCTCGTGGTTTCTTCAGTGCTGTAAAGTGATTGAAGAAAGCTTTGTACAATATTTTCTAGTGTTTGACAGTAGCTATGGTTCAGGATTTCTTATAGAGCTTCTTTGATAAATTGACTAATCAGTTGTCCACGATTAAATTCATCACCAACTATTTTTATAATTTGTTGTAATTATCAGTTGTTGTTTTTTTTTTAACAATATTATTCCAGCTCCTTTAATGTGAGTGTTTCCTGTTTTCCTTACTCCTCAATGACAGTAAACTGAATATCTTTGGGTTGTGCACAAAACAAGACATTTGAGGACGTCCTCTCGGGCTTTGGGAAACACTGAAAGACATTTTCACCATTTTCTGACATTTTCTAGAGCAAACAATTTAGGAGGAGACTGATTACCAGCCTCGCAGATGATCAGGGCCGATATTCAGCATTTTTCCAAGTGTGGGTATCTTTTTTTTGTGTCAGTTGCCGATAAAATAATTTTGTTTAAAAGTGCACTACTTTGGCTCTGATGCATCGTGCATCATTCTTTCTCCGTCTGTAGTCACTCAATGTCCCGCCCACAACACTATCCGATCGGTCATAAGTAATAGCCTATCCACACCGAATAATCTGATTCTGCAAAGTAAGTAGTAACCAAAGTTATCAAATACATATAAATGAAAAGTATGAAATTGCAGAACATGGAAGTACTAAAGTAGCTCACAACTGTACCGAAGTACAGTATTCTAATGACTTGCAGTTAGTTATATTCTGTCACTGGTTTTACTCAACTTTGACGCTAAGATTTTTTTTTTTACTTCTAACATATATCAGTTCCAATTATCGGTTATCGGTCTCCTTGATTACTAATAATCTGTGTTGGTAGCATCCCATAAAGTTGATCCCTACAAACAACTAATCGTTTAATCGGGAAAATAATCTAGAAATGAGTTAATAATGAGAATAATCGTTAGTTGCAGCCCTGAACTGAAGAATGAAAAGTCTTCTGACTCAGTCAGACGTTTGCACATATCTGGTAATGAAACATGAAACACGGGTCATTCCACTTATTATGATTGTCTGGTTTATATTTGGATTATATATTCAATCTGATTTGATTCTTGTTTTGGTTTCTGAGACAGAATCTTGGACTTCAGTTGAGCAGCTGTTTTTACTTTATTTAACAGCTCTTTTAGGATTGAGACTCATGAAGCGATCTGGTATTTGACCACAGAGCTTTTGTTGGCCTCCACCTGCCTGGTTCCATTTACCATCAGAGGATCAGATCGTGCCAGATAACATTTTATAAATGATTTGGAAATATCTGGAACGTGCTACAACTTGTATTACTTTTATTTGATTAGAGTTCTCAGCATTTATTCTTCTGTCTTGGTTGAACAACCCCTGTGCTGAAAACATCCACAAGTTTAAAGATGAATACAGCGGTCTGTTGGCCACATTATAGATCAAGACGTTTTTTGGAGCTGTGATCACATCCTAATTAGAAGTCATGTACAGCCTGTACACTAAGTGTAATTGGATTTTGTTGCCTCCAAATAACCTTTGCATAAACACAACAGAAGTTAGATATAGGCCTCAGGAGATGGGATCGTAGAAAGCACTCAATTATGCCTAATTAGCTATGCTAATACAGACGTGTGGTAAGATGCATGAGCAACGTTAGCACTCATCCCTCCATCATTTGCTGTGTCATGCTACTGCTCTGCCCCTAGATACAAAACACACAGGTTTAATACTTGTGCAGAGGTGGCTACCTCAGGTTGTGAGCTCCCATTTGCATAAGCTAATTGTTTTGACAGCTCTCTGCCACTGGCGAGCCGGGCGACATTACTTAAGAGGGGGCAAACACAGATATGTTTACACAGACGGCGGTTTTCGCATACGAAAACTCAGTAGGCTGAATCCACAGTTTACCTTCAATTAAACATAAATCTCAAACACGCTATTAATCCACAAAAAAACAATCTTTTTGTTTGTGTGATTTTGTTAGTAGGAGTTTCTGTCTTTACATTTTCATCATAAGCACATTCACACAGCTACTATCTAAATTCTGCAGACGATCCATTAGTGAAATATTACAGCAGCGTTTGAATGGGTCTCATGGGCTCCAGAGTCATAAAACTTATTCAGAACATAAAGAACCTGGTAAAGCATCAGAGCAGAACCCTTAAATTGATGTTTCAAGGATTACACCTGGAGGCTAGCTCATGTCTGTGGGAAATTTGCTATTTTATTAATCTAAATCTGTGCAGTTGTGGAATGGTATTTTTTTCCACACGTTCATCTCAATATGTTTTTTGTTTTTTTCAGTGACATAGTGTGGGGCTAATAATAAGCTCTCACGATTACAAGTGTTACACCAGTGGAAAGATAACATTAAGTGCACGGACTCCTGCTGCCTCGAAGACGGCCGGACTTACGATTGTGGTTTCGCCAATGAGAGATGTAATGCCTTGCTGTCATACTGTGCCTGGCAAATTATCATCATACACAGTTTTATTCTGAAATTTAAATAACTGTTTGGCACCGATGCACACGCAATGTAATAGACGGCGTTAACTGGCTAGAGGTCAACCATACTGCCCACTTCAGTGATTAAAGAGCGCTGCTTTCTCTCTTTTTTGCTTGAAGACTCTTGAACAGCATCTTAGCGCGTGGGAGTGGAGGGAGGTATGGATGCCAGTGAGGAAAATCCTTCTAGCTTTCGACTAGTTTTCACACAGTAAGAGATCTCTCTGAAGAGTGGTGTTGAGACAGACTACTGTATATGAATCTGGTGGACGGCTTCATTCAGCTCCAGCAGGTTTAGCTTGTGATTCCTCGGCTCTCGTGTCGTCAGTGTACCAATCGCCCGCCCGTCTGCCTGCCTGGTGTGTCAGGCAGCCGACAGCCAACAATGCAGCCTGTCTGTGAGGATCACCCCTGTGTGCATGTGTCAGACGTTAGTTATAGTGTCACACACACAATGCAGCTTGATTGTCAGCCCTTTGTTCATAAACACAACGGCTTCAGTCAGGCCCTGTCAGGGAGCTCTTTCTCCCAGGCCTTGCTGTTAATATCAACATCTACTTACATGGAGCGGTTGGGATCCTCATGGGTGGACTCTGCTCTTTGCTACGGCTTTGAAACAAAATCGCTTGATGTGCTGCAGATACTATGAATGCAGTGCCCGAGACTTATATTTCCTTTCTCCTGAATAGCAATTACCTCTGGGGTTCATCTGTAGCAACTTTTAAAGAATATTATTTGAATTCTCTAAACAGAACAGCTATTAGCTGTTACACAATCCAACATGATGTTGTGCTCGTGTGGATTCCTGATGCTTCAGCTCGCTCTGTTTATCTCTGATCTGTTCTTGACTGTTTGCAGGTTTGTGAGATGCACGCAGTTTCCCAATTCCCTTAAACGCAATGCTGATATCAGAGATGTTTGCTGTTTGTACTTAAATGAATGTTAGGACCCAAGTGAACCTTCTCTATACAGCACAGTTAATATTGCAAACACTTTCTCAACACCTACAGCACCGTAGCTCTTAAAATAAACCATCTCACAGCACATATTAATGCCTGGATGTAAGATTCTCATGAGGCTGCTGAAGATGTCCTTTATCAGAGCTTAAAGGGGCACTATGTTGTTTTTAGAGAAGAAATTAAAACAATACTGTAAACTGTAGCTCAGTGGGTAGAGCCGTTTGACCAGTGATCGGAAGGTCGCTGGTTCGAATCCAGGCTCCTCTGGGTGGGACTGAGCTACATGCCGAAGTGTCCTTGAGAAAGATACTGAACCCCAAAATTGCTCCTGATGTGCAGTTGGCACCATGTGTGGCAGCCTCTGCCATCAGTAAGGGTCCTGCAATGAGCTGGCGACTCATTCAGGGGTGTACCCTGGCCTTCGCCCATCAAGTAACTGGGATCCAGTAATCCCCCTGAAAAAGGGGGCAACATCACCGCAACCCCGTGAGGGAAAAGCAGAATAGAAAACGGAATGGAACAATATTAAATATTTAATTAAGGTAATAATACAAATGCTGAATTATGTATCTCTTCTATAGCTGAGGAAAATAAGCTCCACAGAACACTGTTTGAAGCCAGAAAGGTGACAGGGTCCGCCACATATACACAAAGTAAAACAGTATAGTATTGCGTTGTTTTTTTTTTATTCAGTTTGTTTAGGCATAAAACGTCAGTCAGTGAAGAGCTTGTGATTGAAATGTATTTTCCTGAAACTACATGGTGCTTCTTAAAAAAAAAAAAAAAAATCTTGTAATCATATGCATTTTTAAAACAGATTTAAACCCACGTTGTTTTATAATACATATGTGTTTCAGAGCTTTTAGTTTGAAATTACAAACAATGATAGAATTGATTCATAATTAAAGGTAAAAAAATAAATAAAAATACATCCTTTTATTTCCATGTTCCCTTAAGATTCCACTGCACAGATCAGCACTTCAGTTTTGAAGCTGTTTGGCGTTACTGTACGAACTGTCTGTCTCATCACTTCTGCCGGGAATTTTAAATGACGTAATTTATCACGGAAAATATGGCGACACTCTTCACTTGTCACATTTCTGCATACTGGCACAAAAGACTGTAATCAACAGTCTGTTTGTTGCACTGATCTATATTTGATTAGCTGTACATGTAGGGCAGGTATGCAAGATGAATCTGCAGGGTAATTTTAGATGTGTTCGCAGCCAGATGTCTAATCACTAAATAATGGAAAGACATGAGACCTTTAGTGAAAGTGTGGGAATACCACTCTAAAAGCCCTAGCCTAGCAAATATCCATATACAAATTCTGCGGGGCATTTTTTTTCAAAAGCCCATTAAGATGCTCTTGGCTCTGCCAAATTGGAAATAAGTCTCTCGCCAGCCTGTATACATCTTCAGAGAGAACGGTTAATGAGATGTGAGGGAGATTAGGCTGTGTGTGTGTTTGAGTGTGTGTGCGTCTCTGTGTGTGTTTGTGCGTGAGTGTTTAGCCTCACTTTCCCCCGTCTCTCTCTTGCTTTGTATCTCTATTGTGGTAGAAAATGACAAAAGTGTTTTGTTTTTCATCAGACGAGACAGATTGTGTGCATGACACCCTCAAATGTGTTTGTGAATCCTTCAGCCGTACTTCTCCACCTTTTGTCAGATTTGCTGACGGAGGGTATTTGACAGTTGTCATGACCTGAAGGATGTGTCAACCCGCTGCAGGCATTCATGCCTAAAATGCATATGGTCTGCAAGCTTCCTGGAAGCCTTCCTTAGCACCATGTATGGCGTTTTCTGAGTAGTGTGAAAAGCCTCTGGTGAGTGTAGGAGACTGCTGTAGCACTTTTTCCAGTTTTCAATCAAGTGCTGGCTTAAATCAGTAATGGAGGGTGGGATTAAGGATCTCTACCCTCTCAAATCTTGAAAAGAACTCGGAAAGAACAGAAAAAAAAAAAAAAAAAAACGCTAAAGGATGGAAGTGATTGCATATTTAGGGATTAGAGGTGAGATCATAGCAAATACACAAGTTCACTCAGTAAAAGAGAGCATATGGTCATCCTTGACTAACCATGTGTTGAAATCCTGACTTGAGTGAGAACTATGAGAGGTGAGAGGAGCTCTGGGACACAAGCAGGGAGTCAAACAGCACGTTATCCATCTGCATTTGAAAGATTAGTGATCTCTATTGCTACTCGCTGCCTTGTGTACTTGTTTTTTTATGAAAAAGAGGAGAAGCATCCAACTCTGCTTTTCTCTCATAAGTACATTAAAGAAAGATAAACTGCCACAGGAGGTAACAGAAGGAAAAGCAGCATGTGGTATTCCTCCACCAGGAATTTGTTTCCCTGAGGATTTCTCTATCAGTGGGGTGAGGGTGGTGCAGGAACGCTGTTGACGGCGGTGTGGGTCACACTGTCACACCATTGTTGACATGTGGAAGTAGCGGGTTGTTTTAAGGGGTCACAGGGCAGCTTTCCTTCTAATACGTCTGTGTCGGGGAGACCCTTAGGATTGACCTAAAGCCATATAAAAACATACTGTTTATTCCACAGACAACCCTAATCACTTCTTCTATTTTCACTTCTAGCCAAGAGTGTGTTTGTGGTTTTCCTTCACTACTATTCATTGCGTATGTCAGAGAACCAAAGCATTCTGTTGTGTTTATTGCTACGGTCTCTCTTTTTGCCCACAGGGCCATTTAGCCTCTGGAGGGTAGTCTCTGAATAGGAGTCCCCAAGCTTGACACCAATGATAAGGCTCAGAGAGATGCGAGCCGTGCGGCGCTTTGGGAAAACCCGTGCCATATCGAGGTGTCAAGGATGCAAATACATCGTCACACTGGGGACTTTTTATTTTTGTTTTTCAGACACGGACATGTACACATGGCTGAGGTGATTTGCTAAATGCACCACCCCTCAGAGGCTTGGAAGTAAACAAGCATTAAGTGCAGATAAACATAATGTGCCAAAATTGTCATGGAAACCTCAGATGCTGTCAACAACACAGACAGCGGCGGTGGCATCGCCGTTACAGATTTGACAATGACAGTGTTGTTGCGTTGTAGCCACATAGACGGTGCTCTCTGTGGTGGTCCCACTGAAGGGAAACCGCATTCTGCTTTGATGCATCAAAATCAATATAACATGCAGACGTTTTTTTTTAAGTACAAACAGAGCCACAGAAGGTACATCAGTGGACCAACTTTTGGGCCTGTGAACATCATTCAGGTCATGTCGTACTTTTGTCACTGAATTCTTGTAACTGGAAATTAAGTAATTGGGCACTAACACTTTTAACTCTCTTTTACCAGTACATGACAGCAAAGATTGAAGAGGTAAACTTTTATGTAAGGTCATCTCTTCAAAGAATGAGGCTGGTTCTATAGTTTTGTTATTGTCATTGAATCCTTTGCAATGTCAAAAAAGGCTGTGCACACGGGTGGCTCGCAGTACTTTGAGTTCTCTAAGCATCTGACGTCTGTAGCTCTCAGACTCTCTTAATCTTGGCAGCCATTTCAGATTTCGTCTTAGTCTTTAGACAAAGAAATGATTAGTTTGAGTCACATTTAATCCCTCAGAGTTTTACATTTGTATCAATTTTGCATAACCAGCTGCGTCATATTGTTTTATTTGTATCTCATCATTGCTTCGACAGCGTCAGTCGCTATTCATTCCTGCTGAAAACATAAATCATTAAGAAAAAAAAAAAGCTTACAAATATATTCTTCGAGGTTAAAAACATTCTTCTAAAACAGCTGAGTGGCGTCATTTCTGCAAACTCTGCAGACTGCTCAAACAGATGTTTTATGTTGGAAATTGTTTCAGTGCCGGATTTGTTGCCCTGTTGAGGATTTCATCACCAGGGTCATATGCGTGGAATTCACTCAGTGCCAGCAGGAATGTGGAAAAGGTTTGGTTGGTTGACGCCTTTTTGAACATTTTTGGGCAAAGAATTGAGCTCCATAAACTCAACTTGTGATAACGTTGCTGGCCAATAATGTTGAGGAGAGAGAAACAGAAAGGCGAGTCAAGCCAGTGTGCGTGCAATAATGTGCACAGCTAAAGCAACACTACATAATGTAGGCATACTATTAAAGCGATTCCAAGGAAAGATCATGGCATTATCAGGGCAACAAATAGCATCATCCCCCCACTGGCATGATTGATTTTTTTTGGTTTGATCTTAACATGGGATTTATTTTTTTGTTTTTGTTTCTTTTGTTTTCTCTCCACTCTTTATTTAAATATTTTTCACATTTTTGACAGAACACAACCAAAGCAGAAAAACACAATGTGGGGGTGCACCAGTTAGATATTGTCCAATGTTCATCATTGTCCATAGATATTCACTTCTTCACCTATATAAATAGTCAATTTCTCCCATTTTCTGATGAACATGAGATTTGTTTAAAAAATATATATATACTGTAATATGTCACCAGACTTTTCCTTTTTTTTGTAATTGAGTCATTTAATTCTACCCTGATGATTCTGGTCCCAGTTTATAGTGCTTTCTTTCTTTCCCAGAGAAAATCTATTAAATCTGTCCTCCAGACCAAATGAATATCTGTGTCACTGACTGTGTACTCCGTGACCCGAAGTGCAAAAGTAATGTCACATTTCCTCCCATCTGGGCAGCACCCCACCTAGAAAGCAAAATCAGCTTATGGCTGAGTGGATAGGTATGTTTCACTCATCTTGACTGCAAGAGTCTGAAGAAATCTTGTTACTACAGACTTTCTCTGGTGGTCATCCACAAGTGTTTTAGATGCACCGGGGCTCTCGATTTGAATGCATTTGCACAAAATGGGCTAAAGCTGGTGTTCAAAACTAAGCTAACTCTTAGCAGCAAAGTGCAGTATTTACCTAAATTGTGCAACCAGGGAACTTGTGAATCATCTTCTTCTTCATGATGAGTAATTTCAGCTTCACAGTGGGCTTAACAAGAGACTTCCTCCTTCGTCTCTAAAGTGAATTGATGATAATGGCTCACCGAGTAACAAGACAACAGAAAACCACGCTGCCAACCTTATAACGCTCCTGAAAGATCACAGATTTGCTCTGAATTGTGTTTTCAAAGATCAGTAGTTGTTAACCAGAACAAGACATGCAAGGAGAATATGTTGTTCCAGTTATAAATTAGGAAATTCATACCGATTACATGAGTTCATGACCCAGTTTAGTGTGATCTCGTTTGCGGCTTTGAGGTGGAGAGACTAATTGGAGATCTTTATTATTTTTATGTTAATTCAAAAATGTAGAGGGCTGGTCTTCACCCCGGGTCACATTTTCGGGCTTTAATTATAACATTAAATAATAGGCTTTGCAGTGAAATGCCTCAAGGGGACATAATGACACTCCAGCATGTGTCAGGGGTCTGAACTATGTTCCTTTACCCTGTGCTGCCTCATTTGCTTCTGACTCCGGTTTAGGAACTGTGTTCCTCTTTATTCAGTGATCTGTGAGAGCCAAAGTTACACTGATGTTAATGGAATTTATGATGATTGATTACTGCAAAAATTAAGTGTATATTAAAACTTCGACGGCACAATATTAGAGAGATAAAGGCAAAAGAGGTTTTGCAATTGAGATGAAATGTTTCTTTAGCTGCTGCTTGAAAAATGTTTGCACTATTTCATCACAGTCACTTTTAATGCTGTAGCTCTGTATAACTAGATGGTCATGCTACTGCATATTGTATTTTTTTTTTATTGAATTTGCTTGTAATGAAGCATACTGGACGTACAACTTGAAAAGTGGTACAGAATGACATCCATATTCATCTGGAACTAGAGACGTACAGCGGGCGAGAACCAACAGATCACTTAAATCACCTTTTCTCAGAGCTGCCACGAGAGCAGAGCAGTCTTCCACAAAAAGGCTCACACCACTGACTTGAATGGGGCCACATAGTGCATCTCCAGGGAGCCTCGCCATAATGACAAATGTGACAAGCTCATATAACCTTAATGTCAGGAGAGGACCAGTCTGAAGTCCTATCATTGTGAGAATGGTGATGAGGCCTGAGAAAGAATATCTCCAGCCTTCATAGTTTTATTAATTCAAGGGCTGTTAGAAAAGGCTCTTCAAACATTTTGGGAAGGCTTGTTGAGATCGATGGGCTGACGAGCGTATGTCCAGTGTTTACATCTTTTGGTCCCTTGAATTTTTCACGTGTCAAATGAAACATCTGCCATTGTGATGCTTCCTGGCACATCCTTGTTCTTTGGCTCCTTGAGGGTGCTAGAATCTGAAAAGAAGCCAGCCTCATCTCCTGCTCCCAGAACCCCGCTGTTTCCTGTCCCCTGTGTAAGCTGCCGGTAAATGAGTGGGCTGGTCATCTCACACCCTGGGGCTCTACCTCGGGCTCTTCAGACCACCAGCTGTTGTGTTTAGGACTGAGTCATGCACCAGTTAGCATGATGAATTCAGAGCACAAGTGCAAGGCTTTAACCTCACCGTATGTCTCCTCCCCCTCTCTCCTGGCCTCTAATATGAAGCAAGTGTGATGAGCTGAAACCAAATACAGTGGTGCCATAGTCCTACCAAACAGATTGAAGGCAAGGTTTAGCTTTATTGCTCAACTGTTTGCCACCGATTAATCACAATCAAGAATTCAGTTGATCAAGTTCACATGTTCACAGTTAGCGTAAAATAAACTTTCAGTGTTCGGCTGCTGGACATTCTCCCGATTTCCATACAGTTGGGATAACTAGTTCACTAGCTTTCAGACCACAAGACTGCTTGGATCACCAACAGGATGCAGTTGTAGTCAGTTGGGTTAAAGTAGTTTTACGCTTCGTTATCCCTTGAAAAGTATTTTGTTACAGCGAACATGAATTAGACGACTTATTCTCATTCAGTATTTTGCTTTTTTGCTGTCATTACTGTGCTGATTCTAGTTGTTTTTTTTTTAATCACTAAACAAAACTCGATCCATCAAACTTGTGTTTTATGATGATTGATGACTCCAGTTGATTAGGGCAAGCTGGACTTTCCCCAGTCGGCAGAGTAAATGTTGTAATCTTACGCTTCTGCAAACCACAGATATGTTGAACCTTTACATTTCTTCATGTTGCAACTTTATGTTACTTTAGGTTCAGATTCATGTTTTATATTGTGACGGTGCCATGCTTGTAATCTGGCTAGGTTCAGGCACAAAACTAGTTTGTTTGGGGTTAGGAAAGGATCGTGTTTTGGCTTAAAATATTGTTTTTTTGTTGCCACTAACAAGACTGGAAATTGTCCTGAGGCCTTCTGAAAAATATCAAGTGGTGTCTTGCTTTGAAATGGTGAAACACTGTGGTCCCTCATCAAAATGATTCAGTGTTTTTTTTTTCACGAACAGATGTTAAAACACAGTCTCAACCTCCGGTCACTATTCCAGCCAACCACCTCCCTGCCTCGCAATATAACAGTAAGGTCAATAACACGTAATGTAAATGTGATGTAACAAGCATTGTAAAAATGTTGTCCACAAGTTAGTTAATCAATCGCAGATCGTGTCCTTCTCTCGGACAAATAATATGCATAAAATTCAACAATGGGGAACCAAATACACAAATATACTTGGCCGGTAGTTAATACACCTGGGTGACGTAAAGTCTGTGTGGGAAACACAGATTTGTTTGCAGGAACATTAACTGCCAACATTTGGTCCTGGTGACTGGGCTGGCTGGACCATGTACTTGATTAAACTTGTAATACTGTTAAAGGTTGTACATGGTTCAGTTTATACGGCTGGCAGTTAATCTGCCAATATATAAAAGCTAAGTCGACAGGAGAGGTCACAACTTTTGTCAATGTCAGAGTCAGAGTGCAAGGCTGTGTTTTTCCTGAAAGCATTATGTGCCGGTGCTGATCTGTACATACTCAAACATCAGTTTAAAAGATTTATGTTATAACTTAGCACATAGTTTTCAGGTGACAGTTGCAGGGCAGTTGAAGATATCACCTAATGTAATGACGTGTTGGAAGTTTGAGTTCCTTCATCACGACTGTGGCTCATCTCACTATTCCTCCCAGCTCGATTATCCAAACTCATTCACCACATTTTTATTCGGAGGATTCAAAGTGAACATACTTTGACACTTCCTTGACCGTGCAGAAACACTCACATTCTGAAATAAATCTGGAGTGTGTTGATAGAATATGAGGGCAGTCATTTTTTATTTTTCTCCTTGACTCAAGAATTTTGAAGGCTCCAGTCCTTTTATTTGTATAAGAATGCGTAAGGCACTAAGAGTCTTGTATTTTCATCTAATCTATTTGATGTCTTCCAGAAAAGCACTGGGCATTATGAATTCTCTTTGATCAGTTTGACCATTCACAGTAGAAGGGGGCGCAGGATCAGCAATTTCAGCATTATTTTATTATATTTAACAGATGGTTCATAGATGTTGTTTTTATGTTTTTTCAATATATGATTCTAACATCCCTCTTTCTTCATGTTTTACTGAAGCTCTAATCAAGGACATGTACGTTAAATTAATCATTAAATACTTCAGAAAGAAGTCAAAGACAGAATTCCTCGTACAGTGGAATAGTCATGTATCAAACTCCGGAATAAGATACCAGATGCTTCAGTCAAGCTGGTTCAGTTTTCACAAAATATAGATTTTCTTTCCCCCCTCTGAGTCCCACAGTTTGATATGAGTGGGACCCCATATCTTTTTAAACAAGGTAAAATGAGTAAGGTAAAAACAAGTTCTAACCAGCTGGAGATTCTTGTAATTCAGAAACGCCTCATGAGCCCCGTGTGTAACACCTCTTCCCATGGGTGTGATTTGGAAATTCATATGCTATTATTTTCTTATTTCCACATACAAGGGTCCACTCCGGACTCTGGCTTAAATTCTGCTTGGAAAATTGGTCACAGGCATTACCCATGACAGATGCATGAAGCTATACAGTGTATCGGTGCTGTGCTTTAATAGACTGCATGCATGAGTGGAGCCAGTAGCCATGAGCTCCGCTGAAGTGCTTGGCGTGTACGATGACTTACCCTTTGACATTTACCACGGGAGTCTCCAACCCAGTAGCACGCATTTTAGCTTCAGACACAAGGTGTTAAGTCAAGGAAGTGCAGAAATGCTCAGTAAAGCGTTAATGCATATGCAATTGACTTAGAATTAGTGAAGGTGCAGAATTAAGGTGTCAGGTGGGTGGGAAGTGTTTAAAGCTCCGACCTGTAAAAGGAGTAGGTGCAGCAGGTGTTGTACTTATCAGATTTCAAAGAGCATTTGAAGTTGCCTGACTGCAATTAATGGAGAACCTGCTTGGTATCTGATTTAGACTGAGAAATTGCTCAAAGTGACTTTTTGGTAAATGCTGTGTATATGGATCTGTCTTCACAGTGGATTTCATATGTTTGTTCACAATCAGAAGCTGTTTTATGTTTCACAACATTGCAGAACCGTTTAACTGGGGTTGTCTCAAAACTGAAAGGCGAATTACGCATTTGTGTCACATTGTAGTAATGATCAGTTTTTTGCATTGTGAATAGCAGTCATGTCAATATAAAAAAAGTTGTGACTGAGAGGCAGAAATCTATACTATATCAGATTTTTCACTTGCTAATCGGAAAGTGACAGAAAACTACTGACTGATCCAATCCAATATTCCCACCCTGACGTAATTCACTCATCTGATACCAGACTAATGTCACCGATCCACTTGCAGATCTAGATTCCATAGTCAGCATCTTTAAAACATACCCCTGTTGCTAACAACAGTGGAGCTGGTACCTGAGGATTCCAACACTATGCAAGATTCGATATTAAAACTTGCCCACATGCTCGGGGCAAGACAACTTTATGTTGGGGTGAGGAGACGGCATATTACAGTCATCCAATCAGGCAAGCGAAAAAGATATAATAAAAACAATAGACTGTGCACTGTATCGCTGAAGCAAAGCTTTCCAGCAGAGAAGCCCTCCGAGTCTGTCTCACAAACAACCGAAGTTGTTGAACCGAAGTTAACTGGTTTGATTTTGATTTTATGTTGACGATGTGATCTAATATCTAATGTTGTCTTTGACCTAGCATTGCTAATGTTAAACATCTTTGGAACTCTGCATGTGAGAGACCTCCTCTTTTGCATGGAAGCTAACAGTAGCATCCAGATGAGGGTTCGTATTTGTAATGCATTTGTCGAACGTGCATTCGCAGTGTCTTTTTGTAAGGGACTTTGTAAAATAAATCCACAGTGAAAACTCTGATGAGTCCAATGATAAATTCAACACTGAAAACTTTATCTGAAAAAGTTATATTGAAACAGTAACTTAAATCTCACAATCCTGTTAGCATGCACTAACTGGGACATCTTCGAGGAAGACTTAAATAACAGGATCAAGACTTCTACATTAATGTCTGCATATGTACGACAATACCAAATTTGATAAAGTGTTCTGTTGTCATTGCAAAATGTTTTGGACTCTCATATCACCAACGCTGCAGGATAGTGATACACATTTTAAGAAATTTCTTTAATCGATAGTTGGCTGTCTGAGCAATTGATTGTTGGTTAATCATTACATATATATGAAATACACATATGCCAGGATTAGGAGTAAAAAGAATACATAAAGTAAACGCCAAGTTACTTGAATAATATACAGAGTAATTACTTGATTTTAATTGCAGCATTCCCATGTGGTTATTTAACAACTGGCCAAAGAAATCCAACCTATATTGAGGCTGCTAAACGGCTAAAATGTAATTATATCAGTTTGTACTGAATTTATTTTTGCATTTTGTAATTTTTAACCAGATACTTTTCCATGTATTTATGCAAATGTCTTATTGTCGGTTAATACAATTTAAATCTGTTAGTCTTCACAGCCATTAATCGATTAATGATTAATAATAATCCTCCCTACTGCAAAGTTGATGTCTACTGTCCAACAGTTATTATTTAAATAGAGAAATAATATTGTTCATTCATTGTGCATGTCAATAGCATAGTATTGTGGTAAATTAGAATAAGCTTTTCTTTTCACACATCTTTGAATCATGGTCTGAGGTTCATGTCTATTATTTGAGATATTGCCTTTTTTATATTTCCAACTACTCAATAGTAGCTCTTCATTTAGCCAAACTGGATTTTTTACTACAGAACCTGGCTGGTGCAATTCTGTCATAGTGCGAAATGGGATGCCTCCAGCACTCCTCATCTTTGGGGAAATTCAGCCAAAGATGTTTGAAAGAAAATAGAGAAAAAATGAAAAAACAACAGTCTTTGCCCTTTGGGAATTCAACCCAAACAAAACACCTGCCCTCTGAAAGAATGTGTTGGCATACAGTAAAAAAATACCTCTGCAATTACAGACATACTGTGAATATGATTAGCACTTAAGAATGCATTTTCTTCTACCTGACATGCTGTCAGTTTACACTGATGGAAACCGGAGTTGTAAACATAACTGTCTGCACATTGTCTTTTACATGCAAAGTGTGTTTATTTACAGCGATACTGCTGTTATGTTTCAAGCACATAGCCACATCAGGCTGAAGGGGGGACAGATTTGACTTCCGATTGGCAAGTGTGACATGAAATTATGAACTTGAAGCATTAAGCCTTACCTCGCTGCTTTACACTCACACTGTGAAGCATATCTTTATCTATCCATTACTGTCACTCAATTTTCCAACTCCGGAAGTTATCGGAAAGTTAGAAAATCTTTTAGCCGTCTCCGAGTGTGGTAACATACGGTTGGAGCGATTGTGGGAATTATCTGTGTCATCTTCTTTGGACATATTCAATTTGGGTCTCAGGCCCCAGTGGAAATAGTTGAAAGTGGGTGATTTGGGTGATGGAGAGGAGATCCAGATGGCAGAGCAGCGCCAAGATCAATCGAGTTTGATGCATTTTTCCCACTTCAACATGCAGACAGATGTGATTTAACACCGTAATTGGGTTTGCTTCAAATTGGTGGATTTCTGTTGACAAGTAATAACACCTCAGAGAAACAAGTGCAGACTTGCTTGTAAAAACCCCAGAGCATAAATTATTTCATTTCACCCTAACAATTAGTCTTCTTGTTCAAGGTTTTGACTGAATATTATCCACAGGAGTATTGATTGTGGTTTCATTCAGAATACATCAC
>OMLP01013298.1:4781-15762 GCA_900302685.1 Spondyliosoma cantharus | reverse complement strand
ATGAAGATCATCATTTAACGTCACGGGTGCGCAGACATTTTGACATAACATTTCCTGGGCACATTTGCTCGTTGTGATCCTGAGTTTGCGTGCCTGGCAGGTTTGCTGATCCTGAAAATGTTGCTCCGAACTAATTTTGTGTTACGCGTCAGTGTGCGTGCGTGTGTGTGTGTGTGTGTGTGTGTGTGTGTGTGTGTGTTTTCATGTGTGTCTCTTACACATATGTCTCTTTTTTATGCTTCCACAATGTACAACATCCCCTCTCCGAGAACTGTAATGAAACAGTTCGGCCTGTTATTTTCCTCCAGGTTTTTTTCTATTGTCATAGTCCAACTGCATTTTGGGATGGAGCGTCCAGTTCAGACTCTGAAGTTTAAACTGGAGAGTGGAATGGATCAAGGTTGAGAGAATCTGGGACCTCGTTCAAAACTCAGCTTGACGCTTCCCATTGTATGTGTGTTCAGTGTGTGTGCTTATGTGAGCTTTGGGGGCTTATTTAGGTAGTAGGTGCGTGTGTGTGTGTGTGTGCGTGTGTGTGTGTGTGTGTGTGTGTGTGTGTGTGTGTGTGTGCTTTTTTAGGCTGTGGAGAGACGGTATTCTCTGTAACTTTGAAGAATTATTCAAAAACTTTCAAAGCCTTTCAAGTTTTTGTCCTTGTTTTCCTGCGCTGAGTCGAGTTGTTGTTTTGTCCTATCATGGCACAGAAGTGCTGATTTTTCAAGATTTTCAGACGTATGAATCAGTGTGTGTTGTCTAACTTGAAGACGTATCAACGCATCGTGGATTGACAGCTTTGTGAAAATGGTTTTGACGTGTCCTACACACACACTTATAGCCCTGATTTCTTAATGATGTGCACTTTGCCATAACAGTGGGACTCCATGAATGCCAGAGCTGCCAATGGAACCCAGTATGCATCAGTGATCCTGACACCCAATGGACAGCCTGTGAGAAGTATGCAAATCATATAGCTTGGAGGAAAATATGCTTCAGTACCACACGTCATACACGTCATCTCACACAGACAAGCACAAGTGGATAGGTGCCCACACACACAGAAAACATACATTTATACACACAGATTTGTAGTTGTATCATTTATGGTTACAAAGCTGAAAGAAGTCAAAGTGGCCATAATTATTGAAGATTTTCGGTAGTTTCAAGCACTGAGATGAATTCAAATTATCAAGTGTGACTGAGCTGGAACTGAGGGCAGGTGACCTCTCTAGTAAGATATGAAAGCTGTTGAACTGTCCTTTAAAGTGTGAAAATTGAAAGTGGTTGAAATGACAGTTTGAGTTTAAGTCGATGTGGAACATGAATTGTTAGTTGACGTGTGAGAGACAAAAGCAGCTATAAAGGTTTTGAGATTTAAGTTCAGCCAAAAAATTAAACATCCCTCATCATCCACTCACCCTCAGTAAGTCAAACCTTTCAGGAGCTTCACAGCAAAACAGCATTGGAGCATTCTTCTAAATAACTAAAGTAGATCGGGAGTTGTTTTAAAATGCAACAAAACAAAAAACAAAACAAAACATCAAATAGCTCCATACAGCTCATCCAGCGTAATCCAAGACTCCAGGAGGCCCTGAGATCCCAACTGATTTGAAAAGACAGTATTTACACCCTCGACACATGGTCTAGCTCATGCATCTACTTCAGGTGCATTTTTAGCTTAGCAGCTACAGTAAAGATTTTAGCTATAAAAAAAAGATGTAATAAATAAATACATTTTCTAATCAATTTGGGATCATCAGGACCACATCTACTCTAATTGTTTAGGAAAATGCTGCTTTGCTGTAAAGCTCCAGAAGTGTTTATTGGCCTATGAAACTTCACCTGACTTTCCATCTGCTTGACTGTGAGTAAATAATAACTACATTTTTGTTTTTGGGTGAACTTATCCTTCCCGTTGAAAGGGAGCAAACTGTAGAAGCTTTATTAGTTATGACCACTTTCGTTTCAGTTTCTTTATAATCTTTACTGTCGCTGGATTGTCACATTGTAAAAAAAAGAATCAAAAGAGTCTTGTTGCTGCTTGTCCACACCGTATGAAAACAGAGGCCTTTGTTACACTCATTTCAGTTTACTGCTAAGGTGTCAGAGCTTGTCTCCTTGACAGTGACAGCAGTTCCTCCTGTCGGGGATTTAAATCAGCCCTTGTTTGTCCCTTTGGGCAATAAGACGTGAGGTCTTTGAGTCGCTACTGGGGACAAAAATGTCCCTTTCTGTATTGCTGTTGTTGACTAGCCTCTTAATTAGCATTGATAATTAGCTCTTGGTGTGTCAGCGTACTGACAGGACCTGTCAGTGGCCCATATTGATGGCTTGAATGTCCCCTTGCTTGTCTCCTTGTTAACTCCCATCTGATCTGGACAGCATTCTCTGCGTGTCTTGTCCATTTTACCACTGGGGGCTTGTTGTCTGATCGTCACCTTGTCTGTCTGTCTGTCTGCTCGGACCAGGCACGAGGGACACAACGATGAAAACCGCTAAATGTCGTGCTGACAGTAAACAGCTGCAGTAAACAAGTAATGACGTCCCCAACCCCTTTGTCTGGTGTGTCCTGTATCTCATCAGCACTTAAGCCTGCGTGCCCTTGAGCCATGACAATGACCTGCTATTGATTAGACAAGACCGTTAAGTGTACTGAAATGTTAGAGAATACACCTCACACACCTCAGTGACAGGCAGGCAAGATGCTGACAGGCTGCATCCTCAAAGGCATACGCCTCTTTGACCTCTCTGGGGCTGGATAATGATTATACAATGATAATGATAATGTTTTGCAGTAAGGTAGATGGTGATCATTATCAATAATATTGTCAGTATTAGCCTAAGTGTGATATTTCAGAGGTGGCTGCCTAGATGTGGATTAAAGCAGCCAAAGGTTTTCAGAATATTTCCACTTCCACCCACCTCTGTCATTCAGGCTACAGCCCACTGACTGTTTCCTGGCTCTCACTCACATCACTTCCTGCTGCAGCAGCAGCCTCATTCCAGACCCTACGGTTTCCCCCGGCAACAGGCCAGGCAGCAGTCAGGGCATCCTCTGTGTCTCCGACCATTCGCCCCACGGATGAAGTTCTCCTTCAGAAGCTGACCGTCCATCACCAGACCTCCTGTAATAGACGGTGAGTCGTGACAAGCCAAGCTGAGAGGCCATCTGCGCACGGTGGGGTCCGGGAGATATTTTTGTCGCTGAGCGTGCCTGGCCAAAGAGCTCAGGACTGGCACAGAGCTGTGCTGATGAAAGAGAACGGAGGAAAACACCAAAAACTTTCCTGATGTCAGAATGAAGATGTCAAGGATACAAGGGGAGTGTTTATATACACAGTATACAGATACAGAGTGTGTCCATGTGAGTGTTTATCACTCTTAACGACAAGTTGTAGATTAATAGTTCATGCATTCAAATCATGTGTTGTATTTAGCCATGTATAGACACCAACAGGTCAAGGTTTTCACTTACACTGACATTGCTCCAAACAGGAAGCACAAGTGCCAGTGGCTACCTAAGCATACACAGAACCTGCAAATGTGAGCTAACGTTGGTCATTATGGTGGGACTTGGAGAGCCTAATACTTTTTGTGGTGGTACATGATGTAAAACATTTAAGAAACAAGACTTACCACAACATTCACACACATGCATGGTGCCCTCAGGATGAACTGTAATCGCTGTGGTTATCATTTAACTTTGCTCTCTAGTGCCATCTTAAGGTCAAAATTTT
The DNA here is from genome assembly GCA_900302685.1 of Spondyliosoma cantharus. Classification (NCBI taxonomy): domain Eukaryota; kingdom Metazoa; phylum Chordata; class Actinopteri; order Spariformes; family Sparidae; genus Spondyliosoma; species Spondyliosoma cantharus. The sequence continues at coordinate 12,028 of OMLP01013298.1, read as the reverse complement.
AATTAGTCCAATAATTGGCCTACATACTTAAGGTCGCTCTGTGGAACTTCTATGTTGTTCTGAAAGCAGACTCCATTTCTAAACTACCTCTAGCTACTGTTGTTGTTTGTTCACTTTAAATTTCACTCTTGCAAATAAAAAAGTGACATCTAGATGTAAATTTCTATGAAGTGTTGCATAGTTAAGATTAGCCAAAGCTGACGAACTTCTTGACTGTATGTTACACCAGTGTTTCCCATTAATTAATGAGACACTGGCAGCCTAATGCTAGCATTTAGCTCAAAGAACAGATGTGCTGCTAGCATGAATGCAGACTATTCCTCTTGTTTGGAACTATTATGCATTAGAATTAGCATAAAAGCAAGATTTAGAAGGACGTAACCTTAGTTTGTTCATCTGCAGTTTTATCTTGACCTAATCAGTATCATCAGCTAGCTGTAATGAGACACACACACACACACAAACACACACACACACACACACACTCACAGCAAGTCTGGCCTGATGCAGGACTCACAGACAAACAGCCAGATGGGGTGTAAACACAGACTCCGGAGTCATGTGGAGAGTGTTGCCATCAGCCTGCCGAGTGAAGAATGAAGTCCTGTGCAGACTCCTGAACATACGCAATAACACACCCTCAAAGACCAAGGTGACAGACTCACTACAGAGGGGCTTGCTTGCATATTTAAAGGTCTAACTTACCAGGTATGCCTGTGTGTGTGTGTGTGTGTGTGTGTGTGCGTGTGTGTGTGTGTGTGTGTGTTGCTTGAAGTATGACAAACTACAAAGCCTGAAGTGTACGCCCAGACAGCCAGCTCAAACCGAGGATGGATGGATACAAGTTAACAGCTTTTGGACAATAGCTTTTCACATTTGTAGCAAGCAGGATTTATGTAGCGCGGGTCATTTTATGATCATTGCGAGAAATTGGAAAATAAAAACAAAAATGACAGAATCGCCATCTTTTTTAAAATATATATTTTCTTTTGTATGCCAGTTGTTTCAATCACACAGTGGTGACAAATAGATAGTCCGGCGGATGACAGGCCCTATCTGAGTATCAACAAGGTAATGACGGGGGAAAGTGACAGATTGTGTCTCTGTGTTGCTCCATCATGCTCCAGCCTGGTGAAGAATGGAGGTAGCATCAACATAAAGAATACACATCAATGCCTCAAGATGGGAAAAACCTTTATGTTTTTGGTTGATTTTTGTCGGGATCTATATGAACAGTGTGTATGTGCATGTTGTATAGATATAGGATGATGGCCGTATGTCTTAAAGATAGATTGATTTTTTTTTTTTGAGGCCACTCAACTCAGTGACTCTATGGAATGTACTCCTGTTGGCGACATTGTTCTTATTTATCTGTATTTACAATATCCTCACTCTGGTTGATTGGAAACATTGTTGTCATTCTGTGGTTTTCTACATCTTCATTATCGGGGCCTGATTGTCATCATTTCTTGCTCCGTTGGCCTAATGATCACAAGCTTAGCAACAGCACTCATAGATGCTCAGCTGTTTTATAAAAGCAGTGAGGTTATTGATATTGTCCCTAATGTAGTGAGGGACAATTGGGCAGGATGATGATGTGTGCGCTCACCTCTGAATTTAAATAAGGCCACAGCTTATAAGTAATTGCTCTTGTGTGATTCATACCAGCATCATACATTCGGCTGACGTGAGTGAAATGCAGTTGATTTAGCCTCGCTTAAATCAGAATGCAGTGTGTTGTACCTTGAGGATTTACACTGCTCATTTATCCAGTCACTGTAGTCCCTATTATTCATTTACTTCACTGGGTGTGTGCAGGGTCAACACAGATTGGATGTTTTACGGCTTTTCTTTTTTAAATATTTCTTTATGTTAAACATATTTAAGTAGAGATTTGGTGATTTTAACATGTCTTGCAAATATTCAGCTTCAGAGATTTTAATAGATAGCAAAGCAAGCTATAAACACAGCATTAACATATTACAATTATAGTTGATGTCATACATTTTAGCAAACAGTTGCCGATGTACACATCAAGTAAACACTGAGCAACATTCATTAGGAGTCATGTTTCTGGCCAATCTCATTATTGTAAGTCTAATATTCACTCTCCTTTAGCTCTGTTTTGGGTCTCTACCAATTCCTGAGGACAATATCTAGCTCTTCAGCTGCTAAATGCTGCACTACCAGCTAGAGCTTAACTTTACCTGTTTGCTGTTTGGTGCCAGGCAGATAGCGTACAGTGGGTTAAAGTAAAGTTACAGAGTCTCTGTGCTGTAGCTTTATGTTTCACTCCACAATGCAAAGGGACTACTGTCGAGTTTGGGAATGACTGATATAGTACATGTTTTAAGAAGTGTTACCTGAGACTCATCCAAAGACAGTTTGCTTTAACTTCGTGTCCTCAGACATGAAGCTGGGCAGGAATGTGGCTCGAACCTTCCTGGATTACTACAAACTCAACAACCTCATCAAAGACAATATACCAGCTCACCTTCAATGGTAAAGCACTTTAATGTGCACATGAATGTGTAAACAAATAAATTATCACAGTATGACTTTCATGTACTTTTGTTTAGCTTTTTCCTGAACTAAATCATACCATCTCAGTCATTCATATTAAAATGTTTTTTTTACCTCCAGTTCTGAGATGAAGTTCCACACAGGCAACGGTAACGGAAAGGGCAATGGCAGAGACACATCAGACAGAGAGAGGGAGAAGAGCCAGGGTGTCGGGCACTAGACAGACAGACAGAAGGACGCAGACTGGGCTTGTATAAAACGCGGAGCACCGTAGCAGGAGGATCCTTCACACTTCATTGCCTTTAGAAGCTCCACATCTCCCTGGCTATAAAGACTTATTTTCACAGATTTGTAACAGTGGGGTGACTGGTACCTGCAGGACTGAAGTCAGAACAAGTTTCCTCTTGGGTTATTTGACTCTAAACAATAAAGTGTGCGTGACTATAAAATGTGAACTGTCGAATGCCAAGGGAAGACAAACAGGTGGTTATGCACATGAATTCCATCTGAAGCCTTCATCGAGCAGCTCCTTTTGTTTTGTTTTGTTTTGTTTGTTTATGCCAATGTAAATAAATGCATGCTTCCCCTTTTACTGACTTGTTTTTTGTGAACAGTTGTTTCCTTTTTATTGCAAATCCACAGAACACATTGCAATACACATACATTTTCACCCCTTTTCTACCTCTTCTCTTCCCTGACTTCCCCACTCACCCCTGCCTCCCCTTCTCTCCTCCATCTCAGTTTTGACTTATATTGCCAATACAAATTCATTTTCTCTTTCTTAAGCTAGTCTGTCAATATGGTTTACAACATGGTGGCCTTGGCTTTGTTTACCCAGGTGCGTACAACATGACCACATCTTGAAAGTATTGCAACCATTATTTGGTGTACATATGTGTGATGGTAGACAGTACTGCACTATATGTTGTTTGGCTGCTGTTAAGCAAGTGTGCCATAACTTGGTTTGTTTCTCATTCAATACCACGCAACAGGAAGTGGTTCTAGGGTTAGAGGTTTGCCAACTATGTCAGAGAGGGGTAATGCCACTTTCCTCCAAAAATCATAAACCTCTGGGCAGTCCCATATCACGTGATTAAAGTGATCGCCCAAATGCAACCTAGGCTTTTTTTGTGAATGTATATGTATATGAGTCAAACGAAAGAGGCATTTTTAAGATTTACCATATTTTCGTTTTCGGGTCAAGCTCTTTTTCAATGCGAGTGCCAGGGGCAAATTCTATGTTAGCATCTATTTTTCAAACACTAAGAAGGCTCGACACAACATTAAACTTTGCTCGTAGTATCACCAGGGTCTCTACACATGAACATGAATGTTTTTGAACAACTCACATTACCAGTTGTTTTTCTGCTCACCACTGTGCTGCCAGCCGAGAAGTATCAATCTAAGAATGCAACCTATCATGGAGAACAGTTAAGGTGGAACGTTACTGTCTTCCGGCAACAACTATCCATGCGAGATCTCAAGTGACTTTTCCGGCTTTTGATTTTAATATTGTACTTATATGAGGCTCCTTTTTCAACTTCAAGGTCAATATTGTTTATATTATATTATATTCGAATTATCCGTGCATTTATATGGAACTAAGCTTTAGGAGCGGTCTACCATAACTCTCGTCCATGATACGTCGCATTAGGAAATCGACACTTCTCCACTGCCATGACGGCGGCTAGCGGAACAAGCTACTGCTAAGGTGAGCTGTTTAAAAACTTTCTTTTTTAGCAAACTCTGTGTACACAAACAATGTTCTCAATGCTCGTGTTCACGTGTAGAGACCCTGGTGATACTACGAGTTTCATGTTGTGTCGTCCCTTCTTAGTGTTTTTAAAAATAGCAATTTTGATGCTAGCATAGAATTTGCCCCTGCACTCCTATTGACAATGAGCTTGACCCGAAAATTAAAATACGGTAAATCTTAAAAGTGCCTCTTTCGTCATAATTATGCTTTTACTTGAGTAGTTTGTTGTTCTACATTCACAAAAAAGCCTAGGTTACCTATTGGCGAGAGTTTCACTTTAAATGTCTCAGATATATTGAGGTTGCACAAGTAAGGGCTAGCTGTCTGTTTTATATGGAGTCTCACAAGTGATGTATGATAGGCCCTGAACTGGATCAGCTGAAAATTGTGGTTCTTGGATGCATGAATAAGTTTCCTAGTTTATGTCTGTTCCTGACATATTGAATGACTTTTTTGAGGGTGTCATTATCTCTGTTGGTATTATAATTATTCATTAAACTCTTAATCCCTTCATCATATTTTTTTTTACCTTTTGCCTCCTTGTAGAAAAGCTGAGAATATAAATAATAACTTTCATGTACATGAGACCTACGATAAACATCTTTATGGTCTCTTCAACTGTATTTTTGCATTATTTACATACTGGGGTCGACCAATATGGCTTTTTCACAGGTGATACTGATAGCAATTTTTAGAAATCATAAGGACTGAAAGCTGATATTTGGGATCGACACTCATTTGCAGTAAAACAGAAAGTACAATTTACTCAAGAACTGCTCTTAAGTACAATTTGAAGGTTCTGCTACTTTATACTTCCTCTCCACCACATTTAATTGATACATTTAGATACTAGATCATTTAGATAATTTAGTGTTTATAGGCTATTATTTGTGACGTTTTACTAAATAGATATTGTTGTGAGAGAGGATACTGCATCAGTAGCACATTTTTAAAATAGTTCATTTTTTTGGCAGTCTTACATTAAAAATGATACCTATAATCTGAAAAGGCTGAGTATTTGGCCTGATAGTTGGCCAGGGCCGATATTCGGTTATACAGTTAACTGCAGATTTCATGCCACATTAACACGAATGGCTCATGAAGACAAATAAAGTAGTGGCGTGTGTGTCTGAGAGCTCAACCATCTGCGTGTCAGGGAGAGCTTTGTGATTGGCCACTCCTTGGTCATATGACTCTACATCCGCTCTGTGACTGTTGCTATCTGGCAGCTATGACAACGAAGTTCAAAAGTTGGATGAATGGCTTCCCAGAAGAAGAAGCAGCTTTCCTCCTCCAAAGTGCGTCAGAGGTCTCTGAAATGCACCGTATACTTGGACGTTCACAGAGTAAGTGCGTTGTAATGCTACTCCTTAGCTACAATACACAGAAAACGACCTGTTACTGTAGCTTAGTTAACGTAAGCTAGTTTACGAACTCACATCCTCTTCCCTTTACAGACATCCCCCTAATGTTCCCCAGCTAGCTTAACGCTAAGTTAACAGTTAACTAACGGCTTTCACTAAAGCTGAGGTAGGTTATCTTGATACATTAAGAAGATTATCGAGAATACTTATTACCTAGCTCTTATTAACCAACGCTATAGCTAACTTATCTTACAAGTTCGTTTAATTTAGCTTGATGTGTTATTTAAATGTGTGCTGGCTTCCCATGTCTTGCCTTAATGTTATTGGTATTTAATTACGGCGACAAAGCAACATATAAAAGTGTATTAGTGTATGTTTTACTGTTTGTTGTAGCTCAGTATTTTTTATTTCTGCTGTTCAGAAACAAATTCAACTGGGATACTTTCGCTTGTCAGTGTCTTTTTAGGTTGCTTTTCATTATCTTAACTGTGAGAACAAACCAATACAATGAATTTGCAGGCCATAAAAATACAAAACAATTAAGAGGAAAAAGTTGGAGAAAACTTGTTTGTAACTGCAGGCGACCCTTTTCACATTACACATTTTTAAATCAATTCTTTAAGGGTAACTCTGCCAGTTTTACACACTGAAGTGATTTTACAGATTTTGGGGAGCACTACTATGTGTAAAAGTAAATAATTTTGTGGCCCTAGAGGAAGCTGTGACTTTATTGACTTAGAAAATTATCTTTTGAATTGACAAACATCATATTTGTGGTGGAAGGAGCATGACTTCGACTCTAGATCATGTCCAGTGATGTAAAGTTGCATTGTGGGTTATGTAGGCAACAGGTTATAAGATAAGTCTACTGGTCTACGCATTTGGGACAGTTTAAAAACAAATGATTAAAATCAATACAGTAGAGATATTTTCCTTTAAAATATGGGGCCTACATTACCCACAATGCAACCAAGTGGCATCACTGGAGACAAATAAGATTAAATGCAGCCTACTCTGGAGCCACCAAAAAGCTTTAATGTTTAAAATTGGTAGAGTTACTCTTTAATAGAGATGCCCCTGAACATGCAGAGTAACGCTGCTGTTGATATTGAAAGAAAAAAAAATCTATGTTTGAAGGACACCCATTAAAGTAGCACAAAGCCTGGACTGTCACTGTACTCACCTAAAGACGATGTTTGTTTGCAGGTCACATGTCCAGGAGTGCTCCTGTCGAAAAAGAATGATATCTACCTCAGTGTCTGTATCATGGGCCAGTACAGGAAGACCCCCTGTTTGCCACCTGTGTTCCCATTACTCTTCCATCACAAAATGGTATTTGTCAAGGTGAGAATAATAACTCGGGATTACAGGAACAAGTGCTGCTTCCATTAGTTAGGCAGAAGATATAGAATTTCTTTATAGAGAATTTCTATATAGAACCTTCTTTCTGGTATTTTTTTTAGATGTTGGGAGAACTGATCTATACAGCAATATATCGTATTGCGTTCCTCTTGCGATATGATTATTGATACACCAGCGTCAAATATTAATATCCTTATGAACTTCTGTAAACTTAATTGGAGAGAATTTAATGAGCCAAAGTT
>OMLP01013297.1:0-17273 GCA_900302685.1 Spondyliosoma cantharus | reverse complement strand
GGAGGGGAAAGCGGGGAGGGCGAGGGAGGGGGGCCGTGCTGGTAAGATGGTCTGAGAAAAAAAAAGGAGGGGGGGCGGCAGAAATGATGAGGCTTGGTGGGACAACTGAGACAACACCATTAATAATTAACTAAAAGAGACTAAAAAGAGACCGAAAGAGATGTTCTTTGGTCATTGTTGAACATCTTTTAGCAATGTGTCCGATGATATATATGTCAGGTACTGTTGATTCTCGTGGGCTCTCATTGGCAACCATTTAGCTCATTCAGCAATCTGATTGGTTGTTCAATCTGATTGAAGTCATTTGGCATGGTCTCAGCTCTACATTTTGTTTTCAGCTGTCACAAGCAATGATCGATGGACCATTGTGGGGAAAAATGCATGAGGGGGATAATATTCAATACTCAGTGTCTGAGATTAACGTTGTAACGTCACAGGAAAACAACTCAAAATATGAAATCTTTTTTGTTAAGGAGCCAGGATGCTTCACTTTGCAAGGTTGGATCGAAGTGATCGCACCACAGATGCCACTGCTTGCTGGGTATTATCCTCCATCTGTCCGTTGTGTTGCGGCTCCTGATGCACAAAAAAAATATCATCGTCTCATCCAAATCAATATGTTGGCTTCCTCTGAGTGGGCCCGATCCACAGCAATATCTCTTCAAAGTTTGGATACTCAGGATAACATAGTAAAAAAAACAGTATTTTCTTTTTTACTGGCACATTTTTTTGTTTTTTGCTTGTAAATTTGTGAGTTTACTCTCGTAAATCTATTATTATTTTTATTAAACCTACAAATGCTCTTATGCCTTCATAGTCATGGTTATCTGTTCCCTTGGTGTGCAGGGGGTTGCAGGGATGCCTTCAAACACTGTGAAAGCGTCCTCTTCGACGATAGATTAAGCATGATAAAGTGCCCTCTAGGGTGCTCCTCCAGTGGATAAGATGTAGTGAAGTGCCCCCTCTTCATTATGAATATATCATGACTTTCTGGGCACTGGTGCCCCCTCGCATACGTGTGGTTCCCTTTATTGTTTTCGCCCCTGCCCCACAAACATCCACCACTGGTGCCATGTATGTGGTTGTCATCTGGCGAATTGGCCTGGATTCGTGCTCGTGCTCTGAGTTTGATGTTTCAGGGCTCAATAGAGGTTTTTCTGGTCGGTGACTTTCAGGTTGATGGAAGGACGGACCAGAATTGTTCTGGCCCCCATGCTGTTTGAGGACAGACGAGCTCGATGACTGATAAGGCTAAGACACACCACATGCACACAAAATCTCACAAAGTTTGACTTGACACACTGTGAAGTGGGAAAGCTTCTGTCTGCAGGAAGCTGCGGCTGGGAAAAGAATACAAAGCAGCGGCGTCATTTTTTTAATGAAATTTCTATAAATCACTGTCATCATTTCACAGTGATTTGGCAGCGACTCGCCTTGTGAAATCCCATCTCCCAGATTACCCTTTCAAACTCCTCAGTGAGTGCTGAGAAACAAAATGCTCTCACCATGTGTGAGTTGCACTGCCTCATGAAGATGACTGTAGCTGCACAGTGTGTTTCAGGAAGAGTTGCTGTTGCTTCAAACACCCAGCGGCGCTTATGTGGCCCGTTGCCCTAGAGACCTTGTTTCGTCAGAGAATATCTCAAATTTCACAATTTCCGTCTTAATGTCAGCTATGCTGGAAGAGCGCTGATGAAAATATTAAGCGTTGGGGGATCAAGATCACGGGTGCATGTTCATTGGGAGTGGGGGCAGGTTGTTTGACAGTCCTGTTGTCTGTGGCAAACAAAAACATTTACTTAATCACTGGGCCACTTGGCAGAGGGGACAATCTGGCACTGCCTCATGTCACCCATTCAAATATTTGCATGCAAACATTACTTTGTATCTCACTGTCTCCCGTTGAAACTAAGAATGTGTGCTGTCGGTGTCAAACAACAACCATAAGGCAGAAATCTGGGTGCCATTTCCAACAATATCCAACATTACAAATGCAACTTTGCTCGCAAATTAACTGACAATCACACCTGGAAAGAGGGGCTGCATTTTTCAATTATTCTGACAAACAGTTCAGACATATAGCTGTAGCTGCTCTGTTCAGATGGGATACAGAGGTATGGCACCAACATGGACCAAACTCACAGATGAATTCAGTTTAAAGAGGCTCACACTGCAGTTCCTTGAAAGCACCTCTGAAACCTGTACCTTCTGTCATTGTGCTATTTTTCTGCATTTGCCTCAAAGAAAGTATAAACCACCGATGTATTGCGTTTTTTGAACTGTTTAAACTTGTCTGTATACTCTATTTTTATACCTGCCCGAACATGCCAAAAACCAGGAGAGGCCCTTGTTGCCTTTGCTTTTGTTGGTGTGAGAGCCCGGCTATCCAGACTTAATTAGCCATTTCGTAAATTCGAGGTTAGCCATTTGTTCCCTTTTTACAGATGCAGTCTCCCATTCACATGAACCTCTTCTGTATGCCTTTCATGCAGCTGTAGGTAAAGGCAACATTGACATCCATTGTCATTATAATGGACCCTGAGAAAACACTGTTTTGTTTTCTCTAGGGGCACCGTGATTCAGCCGTGTTAATGGAGGGATTTCGTGGCCAACTACAAATTTGTTTTCTCGGTTCACGAAATAAGACTGAGGTCAATATACTCTTTAATTAACAGTATATAACGTCTTCGAATAGCAGTGAGAAGTACTTTTTCGAAATGTCTTTAAGCTAGATCTGACACAAATGACATATTGATACACTGAACATTTATCTTCTTTTTTGAAACTTTCTGTGGTTCAAAATATGCAAACGCTGTCTTCGTGATACCTATCTCGTTTACTTGATCACCAACTCCTAAAAATCCCCCATTCCCTCTTTTCCTCCTCCTCCTCCTCCTCCTCTTTTTTTCTGTCCTCTCTAAAAAATGCTGTTTACTTTTTCTAAAAGTGGAAGTTTGGCAAGGGAGCGTGTGAACAGAAACAGATGCTGCATACTCGCTTGCTCTGTCGCTCTTTATCTCACACACATACGCACAATGGCAAACAGCTGTGAGCGGCCTGAGCAGCTACAGTAAAAAGGGAGCTGTACAGTATGCATGCACACGGCAGCGAGCTGACTCTCCGTTGCAGAGATGATTGGTACGGTATGGTTTACTCTTCTTGTTTGGGACCCATTTGAATGAGCGCTGCTCACACTTAAGGCCAATACACTTCTAAGTGGTCCAAGAGAATTTCAAACACACACAACTTCTTAAGTACCTTTTGATGGTCATGCTGGCAGATAGAAACATCACTACTGTGGGGCTTTTCCACTGGCGCTTTTGGCCACGCTGACGTCTCACGACCATGGCCAACCCCTTGTCTTCCCCACAAACAAGCGTGTGTTCAACTTATGTCTGTGCGGGAGACCTAGTAGCTTCGAACTGAATCGCTTTAGTTTCCCCTCCCGCGTCCCGACACTTTCAGACATCTGCTTTGTTTGACTGTTTCATCATGTTTCGCTCTCAGCTGTTTTGGGATTCGTGTTACGTTAGCGCTGATGAAAACCCGACGTTTCCTGATGTTGCTGCTTCATAATAAAAGCTTTTGAATAATATCGCCTAATTAGCGGAGCTTTGTTTGTGGAGCAAAAGTGTTTAGGGTCACCACTTTGACCACTGCTCAAGAGTCATTAGTTAAAGACACACCTTCACGCAGGAAGCCCTTTTGTAATGGAAACGGCAGTCCCTGCCGCGAGTTAGACGAGGTCAAGCTGAGCCAGCACATGTGTAAGGAAAAGGCCAAAGAGTTTTGGGATATTATTTTTTATTTTTTGATCTCTTTTAAAATGACTGCTTTTGCAATATAATCCCTATAACCCCCCCACCCCCCACAATGACATCCAGTCATCCAGACCCAAAACAGCCCTGTGTAAAAGAACAGTGCAGGGGCTGCGTTGGTTGGGGGGGTGTCTTGCTCCAGGTAATGGTGAGACAATGAAATACGATCCAGGAAGTCCAGCTGAAGTAACAGATTAGTGCGTTTAAAGGCTCAGTACACACAAACACATGGCACAATGCTTTGTACAGCCCTGCTGATCCCCACCGCAACCCATTGCATTCATTTGAATGGAGCGAGTGTGTCGATGCTGCAGCGGTGTTGAGGCAGAATTGTCTTGATAAAAGAAGTTGAACCAGGTTTAACTTTAACACAACTGTCCAGTAACACATTCCTGTTAAATAACGTTGAAACGCAAACACCAAATTTTTTTTGTTTTGCTGTTTACCTCGCAATCTCAATCCTCAAACAGGATTTTACAACTCTGGAAAGTTTTATCTTTTTTAACAACAATCATGAGGTAAACGGCCCAAATGCTGCAGAGGTAATCTACCAGGAATGTTCGCTTGCACATATTTAATCTAATGCAGTGCCTTGCCTGATGACTTGAACCAGATTCATCCATTTTGCCGGACCGCTCTATATTCACACCTGTGTTGATGTATCCGCTTTGTCATACAGGGCTCCAGTCAGTCTGAGCAGCCTAACCTTTCTAATCAGCTTGTTGGATGATTCAATGTGCAGCTTTTGTACAATTGATTGATGAATCATGGTTTCTGATCAAATTCACTGTTAAACTATGATACAAATATTTGTCACTACCTTCTGAAAACCACATCTTAGGGATCATTGCAAAACATGTGTGTATATTATGTTTGTAGCAGTCCCATTTTGTAGTGAATGCTATCTTTTTTTTTTGTTTACTCTCACTGGACTGATTGCAGTGGATTGAGATCACCTGTGCGCAGGGTGTTGGAGACTGGCTCCTCATTAATGAGTGAAAGCAGCTTGGGGCATTTCCTCTCCTGGACAATCAGGGTGTGTAGACGGCCTTTTTGTGAAGGCTTAAGTAGAGGTGGGGAATGGCACCTGGCCTGGACTCATTCCCGTTCTGGTTATGTAATCGACACACTGCAGACCCAACCCCCCCTGTAGATTGTCAGCCAGAAACCAGGTTGCTTTATGCCCCTGCTGCCTCCCATTCTTTCTAGCTGAGGGAAGTTGTGTATATTCTAAAACCTAGTTGAGTGACCAACGAAAGTCAACCTTCCACTCAGCTTCCTGCGTCAGGGCTGTGTTTATTTGTGCAAAGTGTGATGCTTGCATTTGAAATGGCCTGACGCCCGCAGGTTTTCTTTTGTGTGGTTATCTTTTCTTTATCTTAACTGAACCCCTTGAAACTCAAGCCCATCTGTATACAGTTGATTTTCCCGTTTTATTTCTTTAGGCACTGGAGATTGAGTTTGTAAACGCATATTACAGTTTCATTATCCCCTGAAGAGGCCTTTTTAAAAAAAAAATGTTATCCAAGTATTTGGCGTTCCATGTAAATAAATTTTTTTGTAAGCATTTGACTGCCAGTACCACCACATAGTCTGTTTTTTTGTTTTGTTTTTTTTAATCCAGCCCCAAATATTGAGTATGAGTCAAGCTCTAGTGTTCAAGTTTTGTCTCAAGATAAAATGCTTAGAAACTACTGACAAAAATGTGACGGCTGGTGGTACAGAATTATTCGAGACCTGTTGGTGAATTAATTTGGCACTCTAGATTAATTATATCGCTTATCTTAATTTGAAATGAAATAAGAATTTAAATTACCTTTCTTTTTTATATTGGCACTGCAGGAAACTCTACTGCCTCCTACTAATCAGACACGATTTAGCTTAGATTCGTGCTGTCCTTGAGGTAGATTATAAGTGCAATGAATTTTCAGCCTGTGATAGAGAAAACGGCTGTAGCACTCCAGTAAGCACGCTCGCTAATCTGCCACCTGCGTCATTACACCTGGGTTTCGACCTAAATCTGGAGCCTTTTGTCCGTCGGTGGTGTCAGTTGCGGCTCACCACCTCCTCTGCGCTACAGTAGCATGTGGGTTACAGTATATAGCTTCAGATGCAAGGCCTTCCCTCACTCCTCTGTCTTTCCACCCCCTCCCTCCCTCGCTCGCAGCCACCTGGCCCTGCCTCTGAGCCTGCTGGCTGACCAGATGCACCCTGAATGAAGCAGGCCTACACGGGGAGAGGACGGGAGATGGAGGTTATTACGGGTGATTATTCAGTCTGAGCTCTTCTTTGACGACACGCGTGATGGTAACACACGATAAGGCTTTCTGTGAACCAAGTGTGAATTGTACCTGTGTTTTGATAGGATTACGCCTTTTTTAGTTATTCAGTGCCGTTCAGAAGTGTGCGTTTGAGAGGGCAGCGCCCTCTCTTAATGAACTGTTTGTTTTCATCCGACAGCATTTGCTCATTTGTTTACTCAGCCAAGTGCCCGTGCATTCTCACACGTTGATCATGTTCTCTCGATTGTCAGTCGACTAATTAAAAGCAGATTAATGCCTTACTTTCCCCGGGCTTAGAATGAACGTAGCGCCGTGCTCTGTACTTTTCTAGGAGTAAACTGGTGGAGAGGAATAATAGGCAGGAGTGAATGAAGCGAGCAGGCGGCCCGATCTCGGCCGGGCTCCATTATCTTAACCTGCATTGTCTCCACGGCGGCACTTGTACGCGAGGCATAAATCAGACAGTGATTTAAGTTTAACTCAGTGAAGATGGAGTGTAGAGTGGAGGAGGAGAGAAGAATAACTCATTCATGCTCCTCAAGTGTCCCCCGATGGGTTGGCTGGCATGCAAGGCTGAAGCAGCCGCATTAAGGAGCTGAGACAAAAGAGGGCATCAGTGAAAGAGGCTGGGGGGGGGTAGTTAGTATAAAAACATTTTAAAGGGAGATCCCCTCTTCTCCTAAAGGAGTAGCGGAGAGGGTGGGGTCGAAATGGGACCCCCACCCTCGCTCACACACATGCAGATGCACACACACACACTTTTGTCTCACTTGGCACGGCCCCTTGTTTAGCCTTTAGGTGCCAAAGCAATTAGTTATGTTAATTGCAGGGGCCATTGCCGGTGAATGCAGGTTGAATGGAGCCAGTCAGCAGCGGATGATTGGCCAGGATCCATGGGGGAATGGGTGGGGAGGAGGAGGAGGAGGGATAACTGCAGGGGGGGTGGGTTGTGTGACGTCGCCGGCCCATGAAAACAGAGGAGAGGACAGTGTGTGGGAAAACAGGGGAGGAGCCAGAGCTGGAAGAGAGAGAGAGCGAGAGGGGAGGGAGGCTCAGAGCTTGAGAGAGCGAGCACGAGAGAGGACGTGGAACACAGTGAGAGAAAGAGAGAGTCAAAGAAATTAAGCACAACAGCGGAGGCAGATCGAGTGGAGGAGATACAGTGAGAGTGACGGGGAGAGCTTCACATGAGAGGAAGACAAAAGGCGAAGGGAAAGTAAGGGAGAGCTAGTGTGTGAGTGTGTGTGTGTGTGGTGCAGCGTTGCGCTGGTCTGCTCGGTTATCTGTCTCCATCTGGGTGCCATCTGTGTCTCTGGCTCTGGCCTTCGCCACACTGGAGCTCACATATGTGGGAATGCAAACACATGCCTGACATATGAAGCCGCGGAGTCACAGAAAGAGACAAAAAGGAAAGGATAAGAAAAGCAAAAAAGCCCATCACTGCAGCTGACTTTCTCAAAGGACCGAAGAAGTGGACTCTACTAGAGTGGAGGTAGGAGACAAGAGTTTTGAACGTGGGGATTTCTGGGTATAATTTACAGGGGAATCATTTATCTCCATTTGTGTCCATGAGTGCGTCAGATTTCTCAAACACTGCATTTATGTGCGAAGTGTGTGTGTGCGTGCGTGTGTGTGTATGTGTTCCATCCTAATTCCCAGAGCAGCTCTGCACTGTACAGATGGTGCCTCATCCTTTCCTCTTTATCTCTTCATCTCATCATCCTTGTCCACTGAGGCAGGAGGGATGAATATGTCTGCCTGCTTCCCTTAGCAGTGCACAAAAACTTCCACTGCCATATGGGCAAAATACTGATTGCTTAGAAGACTCTTAAGCTCGCCTGATCGTTTTGAGTGCTATTTGGGATTCTCAGAGCTACACCTTTTTCTTTTCCTCAGCCCACATATGCTCTTTGCATATACCAGTGTTTGGCATCATGTGGTAGCATCGGCAGTCGGTAGCACATTTTTTATTGTATTGCTGTGGCGGTCTGACATCTGAGGTTTTCAGGCATTTTTCCAGTGAACTTCCCTCTGAGCACAAAATCAGCTAGATCTGGCAGCCAAAACACGGAGCCTTCTGTTTCTTTTATTTTTCAACTCCCCACCCCCACCTCCCCTCCATCTCCATCTGCTTCCACTTGTGGCAGGTAGAGGGAAAAGGCAAATCTACCTGGAATTATATGTGGGAACAGACGTGCCGGTAAACACACCTCAACCTTCAGATCAACAAACCCGACAATGCGATTGGCTCCCTCTCTCCCCCTCTCTCTCTCTCAGCTGTCATTTACTCTGAAAGTAATGGGGTTTTTTTCCTTCCGCATGGCAAGCAGAGCAGAAGAAAATAGGTAAAAGAAGACGTGTACATCTGCTGTGCAGTATCCCAGACATATGGGAAGAGGAGGCGAACTGCTGTGTCTGTCTTCCATGCTGTGCTTACATGTTATACAACACTGATATCAGTGTGAGCGCGGATCCCAACAGAGTGCAAATGTCACATTCTGCTAACATGGGTATTTTAGTAACTTGAGTTATAACCTTGCAAATCTTTGCTAGAGAAAAAATTGTGTTTGTTGCATGGAGGGAGGTGGAGGAGGCGGAGGAGGTGTGTGAGAGAGAAGCAGACAGAGAAAAGGCAGAGAGACCTGGCTTCTGTCACACCAGGCCAGGCCAGTCCATCAGGGAGATAGGAGAGACTGTTGGCTGCACAGTTTCAAACCAGAGACCCCTTGTCTGGTCTGCTGGACACTGTCAGCCTCCTGACAGCAGGCGCTGGTCTGTATCTGTGCCTGCATAAGTGTGTGTGTGTCGGTGGAAAAGATCAAGGATGTGACATTTCGGTTTATTTTATTCAGCAGGCGTATTTCACCTCCATTCAATCCCGATGCGCGTGTTTGTCATGGATTTATGCGGCGCATGTTTTCTAAGAACACGGTTGAGTCTAAGGGAGAGCGTGTGTGTGAGTGTGTGTGTGTGTGCCAGGTGTCCTGTAGACATTATGTCTGCTGAAGTACAAGGTTGCTCGTCTTATATCTTTCTGTAGCTTTTTTTCTTTTTTTTTCTCACTCCCAGCTGTGAGCTTCTCGACTGAAAGTGTGGAGAAACGGACCACCGTGACCCTCACTGTTGACCATTATTATCTAAAGAATTCACCCACAGAATACCCCCTTTTTCAACACACACATGCGTGCGCACACACACACACATGGCACATAGAATAGAGCAGCTGCTTCAAGAGTTTGAGTTCGCAGGAAGTGCTCTATTAGTTCCAGTGGCGAGGGCTGTGATATCTGGCCCCAGGGGTTCAATGAGAGGTTGTGTGCTTTTGAATGTGTGTGTGTGTGTGTGTGTGTGTGCGTGTGTGTGGACATGAAAGGACTGGGTCATTTACACCACAGAAAACTACTCGGTCACTACAAGTAGCGCTCTGAAAGATTGTTTCATCGCGGGGGAAGGTCTCCTGACTGTGTGTGTGTGCAGACGCGTATCTGTGTCAACAAGCATCGAACCACCTGCGCTCCCCGATCTCTCCGATTGCGACCCCACTGACATTGTGTGGGAGCTCCTGTCCTTGTGCTAAGTGCACGAGTCAGGGGTCTCTCGCAGAGATCTATTGACCCTCTCCCGGCTTGAGAGATCCGCTCGGTGACCCAAGACGAGACCCTTATTTACTAGGCATTGGGACATGCTTAAAAGGCTGTAAAGTGACCTCAGTTGAATTTCTCAACCAAATCAATTGGCGATCCAGAGTTCTGAATTGAGATTTGTTGTCAGCATAGATACAATAATAATAAATTACATACTATTTTTAATTTGTTAATTCTTTTTTTTTTTTTTTTAATATATTGCTCTGAAAGCTACATTTACCATTTTTGGTTATCGTTTGCGAAGAGTCGCTACTTGCAGACACAGATAAACATGAGTGCAAGCTGATATATGTTAGCCTGTTAGCTAATGTTTTTAAGGTGGGAGAAAAACTTGCGTCTCTTGTCTGGTTCAACTTGCTTGACTGGATGTTTGTCTAATTCAGTGCCCTTTCGGGCACACTGTATACTTGGTCCAAAATGGCTGCCTTCATGTTCACATTTGAGGCAGAGGCACAGATTGTGTTGATTCAGTGTTCCCAGCAGTATTAGTAACTCTTACATTACAAACATGTAAGGGAGCCTTCAAGGTACATTTCCAATAGTTAAGCAAATTAGCACAGATGGATAGGTACATTGCCTTCGTATGTAAACTGATTTAACTTTCTTGGACAAACAGTGCTGTTTTTTTCCAATGCAAAACCCAGAAGACGAGAGCTGAAGCTCAAGAGGACTAGTTGTCGGGTTTGTGGGTGGACAAGCAATGGCTGGTGCAGCCTCTCTCCGTGAATTTTCTGTCATTTTCTCTCTTTCGCCCTCTTACTTTCCCTCTCAATTCTGAGACGGTGGACAAAAATGGGTGTATTCGCCCTCCCTCTTTTGGAAAGCAAATGAGAATGAATGACTCCTACGCTAAAAATACAGCATACTTAAACGTGCATTCGGCGATAAAAAACACTAACAGTCACTCAAAAACACTCTTCTGCCCACGCGCTCACAAAACAAGCGCTCATCCTCCACAGCTATCTCTGTCATTGTTTTGAGCACAGCTGGCCTCTTTGTTTTACTTATCTGTCTCTCTCAGCGTCTGTTGAGCTCTGGTCTTTCATACAGCTGGCTTAAGCTTGGATGGACTCTATGGACGGTACCTGCTGCTTAGCTTTGAATCACCGCATCCACCCCCCCCTGCCAAAAAAAACCTGAGGGTGACAGATTAGTCATTTGTATATAGTACAGGCTTTGGGAACGGATGATGTCTGTTTTTCTACTATATAGTAAGTAGAGTTGTTTGTGGTTTATCATGAGGTTTTGCTCACGTGCTTAGTGATATGATTTCACTCACCATGTTGGACAGGAAATATGCCTTTCAAAGCCTGATCATCGAACGCAAAGTATCTAGGATAAATACTGTGTTGAGAGTCTTAAAGCTCAAGGCGAGTACTCCATAGCGACTTGTGTGCATTCATCAACCCCCGATGTTTACTGCCAAGAAACTGCGACCTTCCACCTGCCTGCTCATTTTTTAAGTCACTGTGATAAATGTCAGTGAAATGCAACGTAGAAGCAAAAAGTCTGGAGTTTAAAAGCCCACTGAGTCATCGCACGCCTTCAGTCTGGGTCAAGAAAGTCAATGTAAATGTCCTCAGCATGGCCCGTGGTGATAGCAACATCTGGTTGGACCCGAGCCCGGGCCGTTCGGCTGTTGAGGCCTCTGACACCTGGTCCGAAACAGACCGGCCTTAATGCTCGCTTTGTTTTTCTCATGTCTCAGGCTCGTATTTTGTTTTATGGACTACCGTAACTCACAAGTTCAGAGTGTGCGACTGCGTATGCAGCGCAGAGTTGAGGGAAAAACAGTGTTTTGCCTGGCTGCAGGTTAACTTGATTGTCTGGGTTTGTAATGTATAGGAGCCACCCGGTCTTAATCCTCCAGACACACATGATGATATATGTCCTCACTGTGTGGCAGGGGAGCTCTATAAGTCTCTTCTGACATGATTTTTTTTTTCACCTTGAGGATAAACATGCAGTGGGGGGGGGAAGCAAGGACAACATAGTTTCAAATGCTCATTGTTTTTCACGTTGCAGTCTCGGGGTTTAAAGAACCACCAGGCTCCGGATGATTGATGGCCGTGCTAACCGGTTAGTTACGGAGAGGTGAGAAGGGTTGTAACCAGATAGGCAGATAATCTACAGGCCTCTGAGCCGGCGTGAGAGAGTCTGCGGATGTGTGTGAGTGTGTCACAGCTTTTGTGGTCTGAGGTCATGATTGACAGATCTGAACTGTCCCTGTTATGTCACAGTTGTGATGGGTTTACATGTGCCTCAGGCAGGCCATTTCACAGGTGTGTGTGTTAGAGGATAACTGTCCTCACTCCACTGAGGCGATGACAAACCCAACACCTGGTAAATGGGGCCAACACACACACACACACACACGATGAGACACATCCACTTCCAGCTCTATCCCTCGTGGCACAGCTGTGTCTGTGTTGTGCTACTGTGAGTAACACACATTCATTTGACCCACTGACAACGTGCATACAATGTTTTAAACCTTATTCTCCAGCCATGGGCCTTTTTTGCTAGATTCTGAATGTTTAACAGAGATGTGAACTGGGGGATGCTGCTGTTAATGGATTAACTGAATGTATTTTCAGCTCCATGTCGTTTTGGAAAAGCAACTCAGAACGTTGATATTTACAATGTTGTTAAGGTAATAATACAAACTCAGAAATCTTCATTTTTCCATGACTGAGTAAACACGCTGTTCTCAGAGGAAAAATAAGGCCCACAGAACACCACTATGAAATTTGTTATGTCCTTTTAAGGTCCATTTGAATACTCAGTTCAGTCATGAAAACAAGGAATGCTTTAGTTTGTTTGAACAGGAGAATCAACCAATGAAGTTGTTTTTTTTTCTGATGCTATCAGTAAACGTTACTCTGGTTGTTTACAGCACGATAACATTCGATTTAATGTGGTGTGAAGTAATCATTTTAAGTATGTAGTGTATATAAATATGATGGTGATTTAATACAGATCTTCTTGAAAATCTTGAAAAGTGCTTAAATTTGAAAGGTGTCCAGAGAAGGTGAACAGACGAACGATCTCCCCCTGCTGTGTTTTGTGTGTTTTTGGTGAATCGCATCCAGTATTTTTCTCCTCCCTCTTCTCCCTGCGGTCTGACCTCATGTACACGTGGACACTGTCCTCTCTCGCTGTCCAGCCTCAGCCAAACCTCCCCTGCTTCCAGCATCACATCACTGTGCCTCTTTTTTACTGCTCATTCTTAGTTTTTATGGACGACGTCTGTCTGCCTCGCCGTCCCCTCTTTCGCCTTCTCCCTCTAACTCGCTCTGCCGTTAAGTGCATTTCCATCCCTGGCTCCTTTTTTTCGCTATGTGGCATACGGGAGTGTTATTGTAATCATCTCGCTGAGTGACAAGGTCATGCGAGGGCTTCTTTCACCATCAGGAGTTCACTCCTGGAGCACTTCTGTTCATATTTGTTGCACAAAAGGCACATACATATTTTCTCTTATTGTCTCTTTGTCACTTCTTCACCGATTTCTCCCTCCTTACTTTCCCTGCCTATGTACATCCTTCTCTCCCTTTTCCCCTCACTGTCAACCTCGCCGCCTCCCCGCCTCCCCCCCCCCTCCCTCACAGAGAGAGGAGCGCAGTGTTGACATTGGGTTTTGTCCAAATATGTAGTCTACGGGGCTGGAAGGTGGTAATGAGAGCCAAGAAAAACAGCCTGGCTCTGCGTCTGACAACTAGACGTGTCTTTCAGATGAAACCAAATGAAAACAGTATTTTCTGTCCTTGTTATTCCCCTCCCTCCCATCCTCCATCCCTATAAGCACCCGTCCTTCTCCAGCTCTGGCACCGCTAACGTGCAGACTAATTTCTCATTCCTGACGCCGCTTGTTTAACACTCTTGCGCGGCCTGTAAAGGTGTTACAACGGTGTAAAAGAGTGAGTAAAATGAGGCCTTTAAATGACTGTCTTGGAACTTAAAACAAGAATAAATGCAAGTATGGACTTATTTTTAAACTTCCCATCAACATGCAGCTTGTGATTCTGTTGTAAACCAGTATGATTTTTTCAGGTGACTGCTTACGTGGAACTGAGGGCAACAGAATTATGGCAACAGTTGAGAGGGTGTCAGCCCCAAGGGAGCAATGAAATAAATTAAATTTGATGGAAATAAGGAGAGGGGACACGCGTCCTCTAATACTCAGAAATTTGACACCACACACACGTTGAAAATCCACTAAAAATACTGTCCTTGAACCTGTTGTTCAGCTATGAGGTTAAGAATTATCTGCTTTTTGTAAGTGGATGTTGGTTGTGTGAGTGCTGGCGCATGCACCCTTGTCTTTGCTCTGTGTGTGTGAGTGGGGGGGGCTGTGTGTGTGTGTGTGTGTGTGGGTGTGTGTGGGTGGAGGTCAGGAGGGAGCGCAGGATAGAGGAACAGATGTGTGCTGTATTGTGGTGGTGTTCGTGGACGGACGGGGACCAGGTGCAGCCTTTGTCTCCCCGGCATTTAAGTCCACTCGCTTGCATTCAGCCGCCTCGTGCCTCCCCTCCACCTCCTCCCTCCTCCTTCCTCCTCTCCTTGGAGGGAAGGCAGAGAGAGTGTGTGTGTGTGTGTGTGTTGTGTGTCAGTGGAGGAGGGGTCTGCCTTGGCTTAGTGGAGGAGGCTCCAGCAGTCCCTTCTGCACCCCCCTCCTCCTCCCTCACAGGTGACTGTTGGAGGTCCCAGCTGGCCAGCTCTTGGCCGATTAGATCCATATGGTACAGGACGAGGAGGAGGAGGAGGAGGAGAAGTGCCCATCAGTTGCAGGGCTGCTAAGGGGGCTGTTCGCTTGTCCCTTATTTGCTCCGAGCTTAAAGGCTGGCAATTTTTTTTTTTTTTATTTATTATCCTTTTCACTTAACTTCTTGCCATTTTCTCTCCCTTTGTGTCTCACCACTGGATGTGTTTTAATATCATTCCCCCTACTTCACTTTCAAGTAGCCTATGTTGCTGCTGTCTATGTTTTTAGTTGTGATGTTACATGCTACCTGCTCAAAATTATACACATTTTCTTCCCTTTCAAATGCAGTGATAGTGATGGTGGTAGTAGATTATTTTGTACTTCCAAGGAATACGGCAGAGGTTTTTGGCATGTGTGTGCTGTTTAATGTCAAGATAGAAACTTAATTTGGTCCAAAACATGTGTATCTTAGCATGGTAGGCAACAACAAAGAGTTAAAAACAGGTGGAGAAAATCTAACCACCCACGAAAAGAGAAAAAAAATTAAGCTTGTAGCGGCTCAGAATGTATATTAGTGACCTCCAATACGGCAAAGATTGCTTTGGAATTAGAAAAGCAAGGGCATCAGATTATGTTAGCTGCTGTAACTCACTTAACCTTTGTGGTGTTTTGTTGTCGTATATTTTCTATTGCAATCATCTACATTGAGCACACATCAGATTTGTTTTAAAGCATTTTTCACGAAGCAATGCAAACTTGTTTTTATTCCTCTTGCTCCAGTTTGTGTTAAGCTCCCCTAAACATGCCCTGTCCTTGTCGCCCCTTCTGACAATACATGTGTAGCTTAGCATAGAACAAAGGGAACAGGTGGAGAAAGCTAACTTTGCAAAAAGAGGAAAGAATAAGCTTGCAGCATCTCAAAATGTCTTATTTACTTTCCTTTGACCAACACACCGAAGACTGGTTTAGAGGGAGGAAATTAGCTTAGCCTACTTCTGTTTAGACGGGCAGAAAGCTAAAGTGTGTTAACTCACTAAACACATTAGGTTTTATTTTGTAAAACGTTCTTCACAATATATAAAATGTGTTAATGGCAGCTGTAGAGAGTTGTGCTGCATTTATTTATTTATTTATTTTTTTTAGGAAGTTGATTCAGTCAGCTGTGTTTCATGTGAAATAATATGATGTTGCAATTGAACTGGCTAATTTCGCAAAGCCTACCACAACACTGACACTGCAGTCATGGGACATGAAAACTGTGGTCAAACGCTTCATCATTTCTTTATTTCATTATTATTGTTTTTTTCGAATCGAAACTATTTCATTTCAAGATGTGCGATAATGCCGTGCAGCTGGGACGTTGTTGCAGAAACACCCGTTCATGTGTGCGTCTGAGTGTTAACACATCTGCGCTCCGAGCCCACATAGTTGTAGCGTTGCACATGCTCTCGATTGTCTTTTTTTGGTGCTCACTGATAAATGAGTCAGGCCTGCGTTACATCTCCCCTCACCTCATCTACACTGACAGGACAGAGATAGCCGTTGCGACACGAGTGCACACATCATCCTTCATCGCCGCGCGCACATGCCTCATGACTCACAGCTGCCAGAGAGTAAAAGAGTTCAACTAAAAAAAAACATGTATTTATCTATCACATCAAGTCTTAGTTTATTTGTCCTGAATCATCAAAGTAGGTTATCAGTCTTCACTTTACCCAAGGAGATAAGTGAATATTCTCTATTTGTCTTGTCGTTTCCGATTTCATTATTTAATGGATCGCTCGAAGTCACAGCAGTGGCTCAGTGGGAATAGCCCTGTTCTGTTCCCTCTCCTCTCTTTCTCTCTCTCTCTCTCTCTCTCTATCCCCCCCTTCTCCCTCCAGCCTGAGCCTCATTCTGAATCATCACCTGCGGAGGCAGAGGCAATTAAAGCCGATTGAATGTTTTAATGCACACGAGCGTCACCTGAAGCTGAACAAACAAGGAACACCTGGCTAGCAACAACAGCCATCGCCGCGGATGCACACATTGCTTTTCCATCCATCCCCGGCAATGACGATCTCCGCAGAAAGGCAAACAAGTGAGCTCGAGTAACTAACGAGCTCATGAGGCTTTATTTGCACATCATCTGTTTTAGATGAGTGGAGGAACAACAGCAGAGAACGGTATGAGCAGAATCTCTGAATTATGTTTTGTTGCGTCCAAAAAGATGTTCGCCAATGATGTCCAAAAGCACTTTGAAAATGGATCTGCGCACATCCTTATTTACTTCAGTGTTATATGCATCATGGCACTTCCACATCATCCTGTTGTTGAGGAGCCTTGTGTACCTTGTGTACCTTGCCTTTGTGTCGATTATAGCATTGATGACAGGTGGCATTTAGACCAGACAAACATCCTCCTCTGAGCCAATATTCACCTGAGTTAACATTAGACCACTTTGCACACACTCTGTTTGTGTGGGTGTGTGTGTGTGCGTGTGTGTGTTGTGTGGCTGCTGTGACAGCTGCCTCCCCTGACAGTCCTTAGACTACATAGACGGTGGACTCAGGTGCTCGCAAGCCAGATGAAGTCATTCAGCTATGTACGCTGTCTAATTGACAAGCAGAGGCAATTCTCTTTGGGCTGTCGGCGCCGCATGCACACACACCTGATGTCTCCCGCTTTGGCCATTACCTCTGGCGTGTGACATCTTGAGATTGCATGAGCACAGCTGCAAATTTCTGCGGATGTACAATAAGACGCGTGTGCGGTGTGTTTTTGTTGTAGACCTGTCAGTCAAACACAATGGGCTTTACAAAGAAGCTTCAGTCAATTTGGACACAAA
>OMLP01013296.1:2669-14324 GCA_900302685.1 Spondyliosoma cantharus | reverse complement strand
AGTCCCCAGGATTATCTATTATCAGACCATTTACTACAATGACCGCACACAGACACACACACACACACACACACAGTCACACACAAAACGACAGAGGGAGGTAGTTAATACAGCATTATACTTGATATGTAGAGATGAATGTGTTGTCGGTGTTTGTTTCATTTATAGATTTATTATTTTTTTGTTTTTAATGTTCCTTAATCTGTCCAAAGGCTGTTTTTGTCATCCGAGCTTCTGTCTGGGATGCATAAAGTTAATATTTCAGTCTGTTCTGTTCATGTGTTCAGAATATATGAAGAGATTCAGAAGATTGAAGCGAACGAGTTCCACTATCAGGAGCAAGTAAGAAATCCAAATATTCACCTGCCGCTTTATCCGATGGATTTTAAACGTTGTGTTCGCACCACTAAGAGCGGTCGCCTTGTCGTCAGATTGACCCTATAGAGTACGTGGAGGACATCTGCGAGAACATGCAGCTGTTCCCTAAAGACGACTTCCTGACAGGAGATCAGCTGATGTTTGAGTACAGCCCAGATGTAAGTAGTTCAGTAGTTCGGGGAGTGAACCAGTTCAGGGTTTTTATTCTTAAATCCTATAAAGATGTTAATGAAACGGGTCATTTAAAAGTGGAAAAATATATTTTTTTTCTGTCTTGATGTGTGAATGATTTTTTTTTTTTTTTTTACAGCTTTATATGCCAGAAATATCTGCTAGAGTTGTTTGGTGCTACCGTCTTTGATTGGTGGAGGATATTTTGCATCAAACGTTGCAGTCTAATTGTGGCTTTGCACATTTCCTGTGATGGCTGTGAGATCTGTTCAGTTTTGCTGCCTCTTATTGTGATTGACAGCGAAAATTGTCTCGGCATAAACAAGCAATTTAGAACAAAGAGGAGAAAAAACAACTCTCCTCCTCTGTGCTGAAAAGTTGACTTTATTTGTGTGCGTGTGTGTGTGTGTGACTCTATGTGTGTGTGTGTGTGTGTGTGTGCGTTTAGGTGATCAGTGCAGCCTTGTCGCTCCTCACCCCGGAGAAAGCCAACCTGATGCTGTTGTCACCAGAACACGAGGGCCAGTGTCCCCTCAGGGAGAAGTGGTTTGGCACACAATACACCGTGGACGGTTTGTTTCTGTGTGTGTGTTCGTGTGTGTGTTTTTGTTTGTTTGCTGTCACTGTAACAGCTCCTTCCCACATTGTAGGCATTCAGTGAATACATTGTCTTTTTTTTTTACCCCCTCGTGTGCTGATATTCAGCTTGATATAATGCAGGCAGCCGGCGGCAGAAAAACGCCACCATTTATCTCCTGTCTTTTTCAGATGGCGAACAAAAGTGTTTACAAACGGAATTTAAATTTAAAAGATAAAAAAAACCCTCTCTTAAACCATTATTATTGCTGTTGGAATAAAGACTTTACATCGCTCGATATAAAAACATGCCGTTATTTCTCTCTCCAGACATCCAGCAGGAGTGGATGGAGCGGTGGACGGGAAACCTGGAGCTGAACAGCGACCTGCACCTCCCCGCTGAGAACAAGTTCATCTGTGAGTCAATCAACTTGACCTTTTGTTTTGCACTACAGGCACAAAAAGAAAAGTAGGTTGTTTTGGCCCAAAACTGCTCCAAGTATCTGGGAAGTGTCCAACAAGATGATCGTGAGAAAACGCAATGCTTCGGCAGTTTGACTTTTCATCCGTCCGACAAAGGCAGCGATCGGATATATTGACCGAGCGTGGAGGAAGAGTGACGGGTGAATGTGTTCTGCCATCTGTAACACTCTCTTTGTTTGTCACTTATGTAATGGAGGTGTCGTATCTGAAGCTCAAATTTGTTGACGCAAAATGAGGTTTGTTTCTTGAGAGGAGGAGGAGGAGCGATTTCAATATTATATATGCTGATGGATGATTTTAATCCTGTCTGGGACGCACATGTCTGTGATTTGTTTGCTTCTCGCTCCAGTTATAATAACAGCCCCCGCTACCACGCTGAACTCGCAGGTCCAGCGTGGGGGAAAAAAAAACGCCGCATTTTAACATGTCGAACCAAACATGAGCACAGTCCTGCACCTTGGACAAATACAGCTTAGGTACATCTGAAGCACAGCCTGTTCTTTTAATCACATCAGACATAAAGGCACTGAAGTCTACTTGAATAAAAGAAAATAAATCAGGACGTTCAGCAGACAATTTAGAGAAAAGCCTTTTATCTAAGATATCTAAGAAGTGATATAGCAGACAGCGGAACAAAATGTGAATTTCGTCTTCGACCTCTCTTCGATCGCACAGGTGACACGTTCTGTTCTCCTCTGGGATAAATCAGAAATGTCAAAGACACGCAAAACAACATCCCAACTGTAATTATCTTAATAGCCTCAAATCTGTCACCACGTTACACGAGTCCAGTTACGTCAGCAGTTCAGGCTAATTGGAGTGCGTGAATTGACACGTCCGACCTCGCTTTTTCATCCTGTTTATTCTTCTCTATTTATACATTTTTGGGAGGCCACAGCACCAAATTGCCATTTTAATCAAACGTGAAGAGATGATGTGTCTTCACTTATCGGCCCAAGGGGTTCCTGAATCATTTATTGGAGGGGGGGGGAGAAGCTTGTGCAGTTTTGACAACTACCTGCATGTTTATCCCGAACTGGACATACTGAATCATTGAAACTCACACATTATTTATGAGACTGTACCGAGCAGAATTATGATGTTTTATTGTTTATGTGCATTCGCTCAGCCACCGACTTCGCCCTGAAGCCCTCTGACTGCCCAGACACCGAGCTCCCTGTCCGGATAGCCGACAGCGACAGGGGCTGCCTGTGGTACAAGAAGGACAATAAATTCAAAATCCCTAAAGGTAAAGTGTGTGTGTGTGTGTGAGAGAGAGAGAGAGATGGTGTGTGTGCCTGTACTCTGAGCATCATTTGGCATTCAAGATGTTTCCATTACGACTTTAAATATCATTAAGGAGGAGTTGACTCTCGTTTGTCGCTGTCCTCCTGCAGCCTACATCAGATTCCACATAATCTCTCCTGTAATCCAGCAGTCTGCGAAGAAGTGAGTTCAGGCTCAGATGTGACCTTTTTGAAAAGAGCGTTTGTTTTCTTCCAGCTGTGCTCATTAACATCTCTTTATCTCCTGCCGTCCCTCTGTCCCCCCTGTCTCTCACTCCTTCAATTTCATCCCCTTTTCATTGCAACAATCTTCCCTTTTACATTCCCTCTTACCTTCCGTCCTTCCCTACTTTAATTTCCTCTTTCACCTTGCTTTCATCCTTTCTCTCTCTCTCTCTTGCTCATATTTGTTGCCTCGCCCTTTCTTTCTCCCTTGCCTGTCACTTTTACTGCCTCGATGATTATTATTATTATTATTATTATTATTATTCCTCTTTCTTCTCACCACCCCTCCCTCCCTTTCTTTAACTCACTCTTCCTTCTTTTTCAGCGTCGTCCTGTTCGACCTGTTGGTCAACATCCTCGGCCATAACCTTGCAGAGCCGGCCTACGAGGCCGAAGTGGCCCAGCTGGAATACAAACTGACGGCCGGTGAGCACGGCCTGGTCATCAAGGCCAAAGGATTTAACCACAAACTGCCGGTGAGTAAAATGCATGTAGAGAATCTGGACAAAGAAAAGACCACACATTGATTAATAAACAGCATAATGTGCGCTAGAGAAATGCATTGCCTTGAAAGATGTCGGCTTAACTTCCTGTGTAATTGTTGGTTTCATTTATTTAACTTATTGTAGACGGATAAAACAGCTCTTTGATATCGCTAATAAAGCGTACTCTGTCTTCATCAAGTGGTAATGAATCATTAATTGAATCTTGTATATCATCATAAGACGTAGACAACCTGGCAACCGAATAGCAGCTCTTATTATTGACTTCAATGAAGCATTAAAGGAATAACTCAACGTTTTTGGAAATGCTCTTTTTCAGCTGTCTGCTTATCGTGCTTTTAATGCCGTTGCTGGAGCTGGCAGACAGATGGCTTAACTTAACACTGTGTTATCTGCTAGTGGCTTTTCAATAGCAGGAGGTCTGGCGTGCACAACGGCAGCTACAATAACTGAACTCTAAATATTGGAAATATTAAAAGCTATGAAACTGCTGTGGTCTTGAGTACGATCCAGGCAAGCTGTTTGCAGATGTTTCCACTTTTAGACGTTCCTCTGCTCCGGCACACCTGACTCGAATGAACAGGTCGTTAGAAGGGTTCAGCAAGGCTCGATGCAGAGTTGATCGCTTGAATCGGGTGTGTTGGAGCAGGGGAAACATCCAAAACATGAAGACTGGACACGGGGGAGAAACTGCAAGCATGTCTCTGTCCAAAGGAAACAAAATCCACCTACAAGCACCTCTAAAGCACACTTGTTAGTAAGATAAGCTAACTTGCTGCTGGCTGTAGCTTCACTGTACAGACAAGAGACCAGGCTCAGTCTTGATTTTAAGAATTAAAGTGGGTTTACTACTGCATCTGTGTTAAAGGTCGTGTAAAGGAATCATCTAATTAATTGCCTCCAGTGATGTCACTTAGTGACGTCACCGGCGGGGCTATTTATCAGATTACATATAAGTATTACTTCCCAAGACCTGTAAATACACTTAAATGTGTTATATTGATGGAGTTGCCCTTTAAGTCTTTAAGCAGGAGAAGGGCTATTTATAGTCCCTAAAGGTGGAAGTATTGCTTAAAGCAGCTGTTTGTGTACGACGACTCTTTCTACTTAGTTTTTTAAACCACTTCTGAAAAGGACAGTCAGGTTGCCGAGCAACACGGACATGCAGTCATGAAGCACGGCCATGTATTTATTCTGGACGCAAGCACACACAGATGTGTTTGCATTGTCTCCATGAGCGATAATCACGGTGATGTTATCCGTCTTTCTCTCCGTACCTCTCTTGTTAGCTGCTGTTCCACCTGATCATTGACCACCTGGCTGATTTCTCTGCCTCCCCTGATGTCTTCAGCATGTTCGCTGAGCAGCTCAAGAAAACCTACTTCAACATCCTCATTAAACCAGAGAAACTCGGCAAGTGAGTTGTTTACCATCTGTCCTTTTGTTTTCCCTCTGACATTTCCATCTCACTCTGCGACTCATCTTCAAGTCTATGATGCCTTCTAGTGGTGAAATGTGCCGCAGCTCTGAATGGGAAAACCCTCCTGCTTTTTGTCGTCCTCTTTTCCCGTCTCCCCTCTCCGCCCCCGCCTCTTTCTCAGGGACGTTCGTCTGCTGATCCTGGAGCACTCTCGCTGGTCCATGGTGGAGAAGTATCAGGCTCTGACGGCCGGTCTGACCAGCGGCGAGCTGATGGAGTTCAGCCAGAGTTTCCGGGCCGAGCTGTACGCCGAGGGACTGGTGCAGGGCAACTTCAGCAGCGCTGTGAGTGGACGGCAGGCAGCACGCAGACAAGTGGATTGATTAAAAATAAATTTAGCTGATTATTTAATGAATCGGTTAATGCTCACGCTTTGCACTCGCGTCAATTGATTCTGAGTGTGCTTGACATTGTTCTTGTGTTTTGTCTGATTTCCGCTCCGCGCTCTCGCTCTCTTATCTCTACCTGTTCATTATGCTTTATTGTGTTTTTCTCCACAGGAGTCAAAACAGTTCCTGCAGTATATCACAGAGTAAGTCCGCTCTCACGCTGAATGCACTCCCTAATGAGAACACCAGTACTATACAATCAAATGGATCTGTTTGCCTTCCATACACACTAATTTGCATTAGCTGCAGTTGTTCAGTCCGTGACTGCTCTATAACCTCCTTCACACATGCTTTTTTATTTCCTTCCTTCTCCCCCCCCTCATTCAATCCTCTCGCTCTGTCCTCCCGCCCTCCCTCTTTGCAGAAAGTTGCAGTTCTCCAAGCTGCCAACAGAGGTGCCGGTGATGTTCAGAGTGGTGGAGCTTCCTCTGAAGCAGCACATCTGTAAGGTCAAATCGCTCAATAAGGGAGACGCCAACTCTGAGGTCACCGTTTACTACCAGGTACGACCACATCTGGAGCACATCGCCTCTTTTTAATATCTTTGGTTCTAACGTATTCCAAGATGGCATCAGGTTTTACTTCACCTCCGTCGTTCTGTCCTTCCTCCTTGTTTTCCAGTCCGGCCTTAAAGCCTTGCGGGAGCACACACTGATGGAGCTGCTGGTGGTGAGTGCTGAAGTGTTGTTTGTTTATCTCCACCCGCTCTGTCGTTCCTCCAACTGAGCCGTTGTCGTCGTCTTTCAGATGCACATGGAGGAACCCTGCTTTGACTTCCTCCGGACCAAAGAGACACTGGGGTGAGTGTAGTCGTGTTTTTCAATAATACGTTTTAAAATTAATTATGACTCAGTTCAGATTTCCATTAAAATTTGAAGAGAAAACTTTTCAACTACAGCTTTAGATTCCGTTTTATTGCATCGACAGTCTTAATAGTCATTTATTTTCTGTTCATTTGTTTTTAAATCTCTTTTGTCTCATTAAATAAATATCACTCTCGTTAGGTTTTAAACGGTTTTATTACTTTAATCTGTCTTTTCATGTGAATTTCATCTTTTGTGAAGCTCATTGTAATGCGTCTTAATATATGAAATTTGTTATATACATAAATAGTTATCATCATTATGATTAACTACCTTTTATACATAAATACTCAAGACAACATTGATAATAGCACCATTATATCTGATTTATCGTGATTTAAGTTCTCGTGTAAAGTTGACACCACAGCTGGTTATAAATGTGTCCTCTTTCCCTCTTTTTTTTAAAACTCTTTATTCAATTTTGCCCAATTTCCACTGAAATGATTTTATATGCAAACTGAAGATGCAGGTGGTCGAGTACGTTACGTCTCTGTCTGTTGTGGATCATCCTTGTGTTTTCCAGAACAACAAAAGTTAA
The DNA here is from genome assembly GCA_900302685.1 of Spondyliosoma cantharus. Classification (NCBI taxonomy): domain Eukaryota; kingdom Metazoa; phylum Chordata; class Actinopteri; order Spariformes; family Sparidae; genus Spondyliosoma; species Spondyliosoma cantharus. Next base: position 7,432 of record OMLP01013296.1, on the reverse strand, counting down.
GCTGATTTTGTTAAGAAACTGGAGGATTTGTGTGAAATGCGCAAGCTAGCAGCGTTTAAACCTGAACGAAACTGCTACAGATACGTTGGAACAACCTGTAAATGTACATTAGTAGAAGTGTGAATTGACTTTACTTACATTCTATCTCTGCAAAACGTTGAAGCGAAGTGTTGCTTCTCCGACAATGGCAACACATCGTCCTGACTTTTATCAATTTCTTTCTTTCAGTGAGAACGAAAAACCGTGATGATCACTCCCTCTAATCGTGAACCCTATCGCACCCACAAGATGTATCAAAATAAGCATATCGTACAGCCCCAGTTCATATTGTGTCTCCCGTTAGATGCTACATGAATAAATTCCCAGCTGGTTTCATTACAGAGAGCAGCGTAGAGAAAAGTCGGAGCAGGCGGGACATGAACTCCTGGCGCTTTCCCCGTGTTGTTGTTTTTGATCCGTCTCTTGTTTATCTGCTCCTCGACATCTCTCATCCGCGCCGTCTTTGCTTCATCTCCCGCTCTGCAGGTACCACGTCTACCCCACCTGCAGAAACACCTCGGGCGTTCTGGGTTTCTCCGTCACCGTGGAAACGCAGGCCACCAAGTTCAAGTGAGTGTGCGACGGGAACGTAACCTTTCATCCGCCCCCCCAAAAAAAAAAGCAAAGATACGATTTATCTTAACCGCTTTGCCAAAAACCGAGGTACAATTCATCTTACTGTTCACCAGAACCCAAGCTACAATTTATCTATCTGGCCCAGGAAAGAGAAGCGAGAGGAACTGATAAATGACTAAAGGAATCAAATAAACCCTATAACCTATAATATATCTCTCCTCTCTCGTGAACTTTTCTCCCTCCAGTACCGAGCTGGTGGAGTTAAAGATTGAAGAGTTCTTGGCTTCATTTGGGGAGAAGCTCAATACACTGACTGAGGAGGCCTTTAATACTCAGGTATGTGTGTGTGTTTCATTGTGTGTATTTGTGAGTTTCTCATTGTTATGAAAAAGTTACAGCAAATGCTTTCCAACTTAAAAAAAAAAAAAAAGTTTCAGAAAATATCAGAAGTTGCTCTTCCAGTTACGAGTCTGTGGATGAATAACAAATTTCAACACCATGATGAACTTGAAATGTTCAAATACTTCTAGAAGTCAAAGCAGTGTGTGTGTTAATCCTGTGTGTGTGTGTGTGTTTTGTGCAGGTGACTGCCTTAGTGAAGCTGAAGGAGTGCGAGGACACGAGCCTCGGGGAGGAGGTGGACAGGAACTGGGGCGAGGTGGTGACACAGCAGTTTGTGTTCGACAGGCTGAACAGAGAGGTGAGGGTAGCACGCGCAGGTAGACCGATGAACGCTCGCGTCCATTTTGTGTCTTTGGGATTTGATTCGGAAGTCGCGGCCTCATTCCTACTCCCGACCAACGTACATTTAAAGAAACGGTCATTTTTGCACGGCATTTGAGGAAAATGTGACCATTTTTAGCTTTGATTTGGTCTCCACCGACTTCATAGGGACGTTTTTTAATAAATGCGTAACTCTTTCCACCTGCTAGAAACTTTTCTGTCTTTCTATTATTCTTTTAAAGCTCATGTTTGCGTGTGTTTTTAGATCGAGGCTCTGAAGCAGATGACCAGGGACGAGCTGGTCTCTTGGTTCCACGGACACCGCGGACAGAACAGCCGCAAACTCAGCATGCATGTAAGAAGCGCCCCTTGCTGAGTGTATGTATTTATCTCTTTCCTCTGCTTATCAGCGTATATCCCCGTCTCTGAAAGGTGGTCGGATTTGGCGCCGAAGAGAACGACGAGGAGGAGGAGGAGGAGGCTGGCGGCGACGAGTGCAGAAAGGAGCAGTTAAGTGGCTCGACATACGGCGAGGTGTCTCAGCTCACCTTCCTTCACCCCTCGCCCAAGATGGCAGGCGCCGAAGCCATCATGGACATTCCCGCTTTCATTAAAGGCCTCCCTCTCTTCCCCTACCACAAGATACTCGGGTGAACTCAGACTGCCAGACAGACAGATGACTGTGCTTCGCCTCTCGCTGAGCCGCGATGAGGGACTCTGCCTCATTAGAGATGCAGGCACTTAATATGTGGAGGTGAAGGAAGGTTAAAACAGCTCCGGCTCCTCTCTGGACATGGATTCTGTCTCTGGAGCTCAGCTGTAGATTTTACTCTCACTGTGTGCACAAGCAAAAAAAAAAAAAGCCTGGAAGTGATGATAGTGTTCTTATAGCTTACTGATAATCTATTCTGCTTTCACACACTCAATTGTTTTATTTCCTCAGAAGCCGGGAGTGTGGGAGCCTTCTATCTATTTCTCATCCCCACCCTGAAATACTTTGAATCATATTCTAATTTATTTGGTTCTCTCAGCTCTGCTGCTGTTACATCTTCAAATTAATGTCTCTCCTGCTGTTTGTGTGGGAGCACAGATTGAGTTTAATACAATGTTAAAGACACAAATAGACTGAGTCCTTTGAACTCCAGATGTGTGCATTTGAGTGATTTGTGTGCTCGGTTTGATGCTCTGCTGTGTTTTTTAAACGGCCCTGGATCATGACACGGTGTGAGACTGTTAAGAAATAAATCAAAAGCTGACGAGTGAACGAATGAAGCAATGAACTGACTTAAAGACGACACACGAGGAGGAGTTCACACACAACCGAGAACCTGGATTTTCATTTCTGGGTGACCTTTTCCTTTAAGTCGGGGTGCATTTCTCCACCGGCTCACACTAAAGGTGGAGGCAATTTATATTTCTGACACGACCGAGGTCAGAAGTGCTTGCGTGCCGGTTATGACTCAGTATGACGCCAGCTCTTTAATTTACACAGGTTTAATTTATGTGCGGGCCGCGCATTACTCTCCCCGAGGAAAAAGGTTGATATTGTGTCGGGCTGGTGACACTCGGCACTATTGGATGTAATTAAAAACTAATCCTGAGCCCAGCACGGCAGAGCGTGTTAACAGAATTGACTAATGTGCCCGAAGGGAAGACTAATACTGTAGCTGAGTCTTCACCTGCAGGAAGCCTCGTGTGCAGCTGAGGAACCTGGAGGATGTGTGGCCAAGCAGAAGCACGAGCCTTGTGTGTTTACGGTATTAAGTACAGCACGACATGCTTTCATATCTGTCCAGTGATTTCAGATAAACTGAAGGATTAAGAGTTCCTTTACGGGTTGAGAATATTCTCCTTCTTCTTAGAATAAATAATCTATTTGAAAACCTCTTAGATTAGCCAAAAATTGCATCGTTGCAAAGCTTGAAACTTCTAAGACGTTGGCTTTTTTAGAGTTGCACGGGAGCACACGGTGCATTATAAATTCTGATGCATTGCAGTCAAACCACCCAGCAGTATGTAAAGTAGTTATAGTGAGCACAACCTTGAACATCTACAGCGGCAAAACGCAACAGAAACAAGAGAACGTGCATAAAGTCTCACCCTGAAGTCTAATTTGACCCGAGTCCTTCACAAAGAAACCTCGGGGCTTGTGCAGGCAGCCGAGAAACACCGGGGAAGGTCTCGTGTTCCACTTCAAAATTAACACAAAACATATTAACACTGATGATGGTCTACGCGTGATTCATTGTGCAGTCGTGTGAGCAAACTAGCCTAACCGTGAGCTAAATCCTTAAATCATCAGGAATTTCAGAGGCTGATGCTAACAGTGCTAACATTAGCCACGCTTACAACTGCTGCCAGCTTGTTTACACGCGGCACTACAGGTCGCCCTGCACATTGTTTCATTGGCTTAATTCAATATGCAGCACAGTCTTACACACTATATGTAGTAGGGGATCGCTGAGCCCTCTCTCTCTTCGTGTTTCTTGGCCTCAAAACCTTTTTGAAGACCCCCCCCAAGCGCGCGCTCCGAAATATTATCTGCAGCCGAACGTTCCCCTGAAACCATCAATCAATTTTTATGCTCGACTTTCAGATTTTCAATTAAAGACGTCCGCGCGGGAAGTAATCTCAGCTAAAGAGATGACATTTGCAGAGAGATGTATACCGTGGGGAAGTCTTATCAGTGTGAAGTAAAACATTAAAAGGAGAGAACTGGGGAGCGGAATGAAAATTAAGAGAGACATAAAAGAAGTCCGGCCAAAAAAATAGACTTGGAAAATCCACCTGTGGGATAAACTCTGGTGTAATGTTTCTTAACGAGACGACGTGGAATTGACTCGGCGAGCTGTGCGTGTGTGGCGGCGGCGGCGGCGGTCCCACAGAGCGTTTCCTGGTGGTGACAAACAGATCTAATTAGCTTGCAGTTTTATTGTGATCTGAGCCGAGCCTCCCTGTTGATCAGGTGCCTTCATCTCCTCGCTGGAGGACGCAGGATATTAAGGAGGGACGGGAGCCCACGTTACACCAAAAACTCAAAAGATACTGCAGCTTTGATGAATAAACCAGATTCAGTGGATATGAGCTGAGGACTGGAGGACGTGTTTCCAGCTCCGGCCCTCCTCCATCACCTGAACTGTGTGCGCTCCAATCAAACATGAGGAGGGGGGGGGGGAGAAAAAAAAAAGCCTGGAGCTCTTTGAAGGTTGAAATTCTGTTTTCACAGCCTGCAGGTTTTCCCGTACAGGTTTTTTTTTTTTTTTTTTTTTAGTAACATTTCAATCCGGCGAGCCCGGAGCGCAGAGGAGGTGGAGGAGTGTCGGCTGATCGGAGCACCTGGTGTACTGCGACCTGGCATTCAGCCTAATATCTGCAATTTAGTTACTTCAGAGTAAAAGTCCTTTTTTTTTTTTTTTTTTTTTTTT